>JAANSM010001498.1:873-18327 GCA_036850725.1 Orchesella villosa
AGTACGCGATAGATTTGTCTGTTGTCACAATGCATGCACAAGCGGACTGGACCTGATAGAAGAAACATATTCTGATTTATCTGCTTGTTAGGCTGTCTGTGCAGTTTTTGCTATATATGGTACATTACAATGCTATGTTCACATTTTATATAAAACTTAATAAGCATTTTTAACCCTGTAAACTTACGGCGCATTGCACAAATTGCACAGTTCCGTTCCATTACGATTTGGTTTAAATGAACAACAATTTAGTTATCACTAAACTAAATGAGTTGCCGACTTGAAGCTAACTGTTAAATAGGCTGCTTTTCAAGGTCAAATTTATCCTGGCATATGTTCCAATATTAACAATAACAATGTATAGAATAAGATAGTGTCTCCTCAATAGACAGGCAACAGTAATTTTTTTAGTTTATTACATACAAACATACATTTTTCATTTCATGTTAATGTTAGTATTGATCGAATTGGTTGGTGGTAGTTTTATACTTGAAGCGTTATCAAGTATGTACACTAGTAAAACGAAATGGCTTGCCTTGAAGCTACTAAACTACACGATAAAACCGTCGTGTCATGTATTTCCATGCGTGTTACTAGAACGAGAACGTATTGAAAAGTATGTCACATATAAATCGATTTCCAATTTTCTCCCATATCGGCTTAATATTTTAAGTTAGCTAGATAGAATGCTAAAGAGGAGTGTCAGTATGAATTCAAAGCTGAAAGTATGAATTACTTTGAACGAAACTTGTTGACTGGTTTTATTATAATTGTAAAAAAATATTAGAAATACTTGAGTGTATTGTAAAGCAAACGCATGCGTGTAAGTAATGATGAACGTAACTACCTGTTTCGTAGAATCGTCAATTATGTGAAACGAAATGAAGGTTAACCCAAACCTATTTCAATCCAGAGCAGAGGGGGAAAAGATGTAGTCATGTCATGAGTCATCATGATGTAAGGAGAATGAGAATAGTATATTCCAATTTCAAGTAGGTTTTCACTTTTCAGTAATGAATGTCAATGTCAGCGGACTCTTTTGGCTTATAACTTAATTCTGTAATTCATAGCAGGGCTTTTCTCATACAATGATAATGATCTAGATAAATCTAATAATCGTGTATAATGATATGAATGCAAAGGCAGGCCTGGTAATTAGGTAGGATGATAACCAGTTCTTTCATATTTGAGTGGACTTTTTCTATTGATATGTGAATGTACATACCGAAAAGAAATTATAAATTAAATTGAGTATTGGAATTGAATTATATATATTGTTTTCAATATTTTTTGATTGAATGATGAATCATAGAGTAGAGTGCTAAAGTTAATGTAGACATTATGATCAGCATTCATCATAATGTTTATGATCCATAATCGAATGAAATTTAATTGAGCTGAGCGATCTGTTATGCAATCACAGAAAGGTGTCAAACGTGTCAAACCGAAATGAATAGAATAAAATAAACGTATGGCATATTTTGTACTTAACACCATCAAACATCACTGAGGTAAAAAGCTAACATTTAGGGGAATCATAATAAAAGCTTACCCATCCTAGTGTAGGCGCAGGCGTGGGAAATTGTGGGAATGGGAATGACTATAGCATCCGACTAATGAAGTTGTGAAATCCAACGCAAATACTTTTCTTCTTACGGGCTCATTTTGTATTGCTTGTCTTTCATTTCATCATATTTTCCTCGTGTTAACCTTCATAAAAGTTTGGTAATGTTTTGTTATATCTAGGAAGGATGTTCTGGATGCATATGGTGTTGGATTGGATGAGAGCTTCGTGTGAATATTGATCGATCGATTATTAGGGTTCACCTTGAAATTATATTTTGCTAGTTTTATCGCGGCTGCGAAAGTATCCATCACAGTAATTACGGTGCTTATGTTATTTATTATTTCTAAACTAGTAAAAGCAAAAGTAAAAGCTACATAATATGGTTAATGTATTTTAAATGGCATCCAACATCATTATGTTTATTCGTCGAATATGTTCATGTGATTTACAGTTAGAGGTTTTACAAATTTAATTTATCGAAAATTATAAAGTTATAAATAAGGAGCCCCTATTCTATGATCCATCATGATCCAAATATTGCACACTTCAACTTAAAAATTTAATATTTCTATTAACTACATTACCTTACAGTATCTTGATTGCTTGGCCTTCTATTCGGTCAGAAGCTTCTGACCGAATCGGGTTGATTTTTTATCCTTCCTCAAATAAAGTCATCCCTTATTTTAGGAAGCAATAGAGAATCTAGTAATTAGTAAATGTATACGAATAGTGGACGATTCTTCAAATTATCCTTTCCCTACAATATTTTCCAATTTAATTTCTTAGCATTTGAAGATCTTCATGTTTTGTCTTATTAATTGCTTTCTTTCTACCTTGTCATTGAATTGAATTACTTAATAACTTAATTGTTGCGGGTTATGATTGAAACCCACCCACTACTTTGGTAAATAGTTTTTGTCGACTCCACTGATATTTTGTTCTTCATTATACATAAGTCATAAGTAGAGTCATAAGTATTTTCGCATGTGACCCAAATTTTATTGAAGCCTGCAGTGCAAGGGTTCAGTCAGAGTACTGTTGTAATTTGTAAGTAATTAATTACTCATACCAATGCAGTATACCTTACCAGAGCTAGAGCAGAATGTATCTCAGGCCAGGGCGGCTGCATTTGCATTGCATAGATTTAACCTATTACGCTCATTACTTACATAGCGCACTGTCAATCATGGATGCGATGATGATTAATGAATGAATGATAGACGTGTTGTATTACTTGTATTATTGTAGAGGTATCTCTGCTATCCGTCCTTCAGCATCTACATCTCTGTTTCTGGAGTCTATATCTAATCTAGTATCTAGTTATCTATCGTCTCCCGACTGAAGCGAAGTATAGTGATGACTTTATCTTAAGAGTTTGATGAACCCGTTATTTTGTAGTAGTTACAATTATAACCAGTCAAAAACTGAGGATGATAAGCGAGGGAATGTACATGAGTAAAGGAGAGCGGGTGCAACAACAAAAAACAAGCGCGAATCTATTTACATAGGCTTAAGAGTTTGATGAACCCGTTATTTTGTAGTAGTTACAATTATAACCTTACTTACTACGTGAGACGTGACTGTGATGCTGGTTAGTCGGGTTGGATGTCATGAGCATAATGTGACGTATAAAAAGGAATGGAACATTATTGCTATTGTTAGAACAAGTGAAACGCATTTGAATAAAAACGGTGATTTTTATTCCTTTTCAAATATTAACCGTTATGTAAGTATAGTGTGTGTAGGTAGGTAGGTACGGATACTACTGATGACTGGATACACAGCAACACAGTCATAAATATTTACACTTTTAATTTGACGTCCGCGTCCCTAATGCTGAATGCGGTGCTCGCTATGCTAAACGCTAACAAGGCGATAAGTTTATGAACAGCAAAGTCTGTTTTCTGATTTTCTGAAACCTTTTAATCGTAGTTAGTTCACTGCTAATGTTGACTCGCCATTCGAATTATTAGTTATGAAAATATAAAGACAACAGAACTTAACTTAACTGCAAACTTTAAAAACTAAGATGTATTCGTCAATTCGTATTAAGTACAGATATAACAGTAGAAGTTATGAACAGAGTTGGCAGTTGGCATTAGCTCCAATGTAAGATGTAGGCGTTACATCATAGGTGAAGATGTAGATGTAGAAGATGCAGACAGAAGCTGGGAAAGGAAAAAACATGAGTTCTCTATCAGCGAAGCTTTGGTGTATTTTATAACGTCGATTAGTACTAAGTACTAAGCATGGTGAAAGTTAAAATTACAACTTTCACCTAGAAATACATTTTCAGAATTTATTGGGGTTCTTAATTCATAAATTTTGTAGTTGAACTGCTCTGCAAAATTCAAATAGTTCAAAACCTGCGTACATACATTACATTGAACATTGAACTGAAATTCAGTATCGCTGAGTTAAAATTGCTATTATCCATACGTTCACGTACTGAACGTATGAATAATAACATTTTTCAGGTTTTTAGTATCTTGTCCTTATCGCACCATTAGTACTATCCTGTAAGTTTAAAATAAGCTTCATTGACATTGACGCTATTACTTGACATCCAAGTCAAATCAAATATATACAATAAAAAAATTGAAAATGACGCATGTTTTATGTTCTGTTGTTTTCTTGTTCGCATTTTGAGATTCAGGCTGCGTTTACTTAGTAATTTCATCTTCATCTCATAAAGTTTGAGTAAGCAATAAGCAGCAAGCTATTAACTAAGTTTAGAAACTGCAAATGCAAAGGTGAATTAAGCTCCGTAAGTTTTTATCCTTAAATGGTCATGTTAGGATACGTACTTGTTAGTAGATAACATACTTGCACAAAATCTCTGATCAATGATGGAAAGGGAGTATATTTTTTCTGAAAGCGGATATATATTACTCGTAAACATATACTATTTACTTTGAAATATTATTAACTTTGCTTAGTGCCTAGTCCTAATCACCAGTAATGTGTTAATGTTGACCTTCCTTTCACATTTTAAGCCAAATAATATAATCAATAATATGTGGCAATGGCAATGTTATAAATCAGTATAACTAATATCTTCGTAGATTATCAATCAAGTGGCGAACGTAAATATTTATGCACTGACATCTAAATCTCTAACGCTGTTTATGTGGAATTCTATTATTAGGTGAGACCGGAAATCAAGCTACCTGTCTTGTATTTGATTGACTCAATAATCAAGAACGTGAAGAAAGATTACGTCGAGCTTTTCACGCAGAATATTGTTTCAACATTTTGTGGAGTGTTTGAGAAGGTAAGTTGCGTTCTTGTAAAGAGCAGCACTAAAAAGGTATCCTGTTGACATTATTACTTAGAATTATTTTATTATTAATCATTATAATCTGGCACTTAAACTTAACCACACGTATTTTATTTATCAATCAATAGGTCGATGAAAAAACCAGAGGGCTTTTGTGGAAACTTCGTGGTACATGGTCTGATTATTTTCCAACCAAAAAATTATATGCGATTGATGTTCGATGTCATCAACTGGATCCCAAATGGCCAATAACTGCTCAGGCCCCTTCGAGTGCTAGTATTCATGTAAATCCGCGATTCCTGAATAGGGTAAGAAATGCATTGCCATCATGTTAGTTCGATATTGTTTCTAACTGTTTCAAGCTCTTCATTTATGGACAATGGAAATATATTTTTCAGGGTAAAGCAACAACAGCCCTTATAAATCCGGAGCAAATTCTGGCTCAAACAGTTATACCAGAAGCTGTGGCATCGACTCCTGGACTCGATGACTCTGTAATGGAAGTTCAGATGCGCGCTCAACTGCTTGCCAAGCAGAAGGAGTTACTGGAGCTCCAAACGAAAAAAGTTGAATTAGAATTGCTGCAAACCAAACTTCAAATGGAGGAGAAGGCTCGACGACAGAAAGAGGAAGAAACGACGAAGCAAATTGATATGGCAGTTAAGCAGGAACAGCTGGTAAATAATTGTGATGTTATATTTTTATTGGGGAAATGTGTTTCAGTGTTTATATGAATGCTGTATGCTTGAAATGTTATAGCTTGTGGGAATGGCTCAAATGGCGAAGCACAAAACCGAAAGAATTCAACAACAGCTTTCTAATTTACAGAAGCCATCTTCTTCAGGATCTGGAGCGTCAGGATCCAGCAGTATTAAGGACAGTCCGTCCTCCTCTAAGGGACATGAGAGTTCCAGCGATCGGGAATCTCATAGTAGCATCTCCTCAAAAATAACTAAATGTAACAATGAAGCCTCAGCTAGTTCTTTAGAGAATAGCCCGTCAAAAAAATCAAAATCTTCCAGGGATAGGGATAGGAGAGATAGAGGCAAAAACGATAAGAGTAAGGATAATAGGCATGACTCAAAGGAGAAAGATTCCCGCCATCGTCACCGTGATAAAGATAGACATAATGACAATAAGGACAAAGAGAAAGATCGTCACGAAAGAAGTAAGGATCCTGCATCCACAGTAAAGGCGAGTGGGGAATGGAAGGACTACAATGAAGCCAAAAAAGCTAGCAGTAAGCGTGTGTATCGAAAACCATCCGGCGTAGAGTCTGATGAAGAGATTGAAGATTCAAAAAAGGACTTGCCTCTCAAGCATACTCCTTCTCCTCCTCCGATGGCTCATAGCCCGACAAAGTCAGGAAGTACCTTTAGATTCAGCAGTGATGTTCATGATGATATTGAACCCTCATCTCAAGCAACAAATCCAACAAAATCTCCTCAACAATTCAGTCAATCCGGTGACAGCTCTTCTATGAGTCCTGGCGTAATCACTCCATTGAAAAGGAGACTTCCCAAAGAAAACAAACCAGATAAAGATCGTAAGGGCCGAGATAAAAGTGATAAAAATAGAGAAAAGCCTGTTGTTAGTGATCCGAGGTTGAGAAAAAGGCAAGACAAACAGAAGAATCTGAAAAGCTCGGATGAATCAAATAGGGAGGAACCTACAAATAAAACTGGTAACGAATGGAAAGATTACAGAGAGCGACAAAAAAATGTTTTGCGCAGAACATACCGAAAGAGCACTGGTATTGAAGGTAAAGAAGAGCAGTCGTCTGAATCCAATCATTTGCTCAACTCTGATATAGGACCCGGAGATGTTGATTTGCGATTCGAAGCACCTATGGACTTAGACCTAAGAACTGAAGCAGATGCCAATGGAACTGAACCACCTGCTAAGAAATCCAGATCTGGGAAAGACGCTCAGCACAACACATTCGACGAGTACTGCGCTTTTTTAAACATTTATATATTTATTCGTAATTTGAATTCATGCAATATTATCAGTAGCAAGGTATTTAAAATGTGTATTTGCTTTAAATCTATGCTACAGGCTACTATTTTGAAATCTAGTCAGGTTAATGAATTTAAGTGTTGGTTTAATAAGACTGAAGAATCTCTTCCCAAGGGATATTTGTCAAAAGTATCATGTACCTATTACAATATCGCAACTCATCCGACTTCGATTTTGCGGTTGGGAGTAAAATTAATTGCAATTGAAATTGTCCGCTTTCCAAAAATGAATTACTCTAATGGTGAATTCATATTGACATTACCTATTGAACTGTTTACTCACTGTACTCATCAAACATATTAGAAAGGGGCTTTCTGATTGATTGAACTATGGCGGAGTGATTGACTACTGTATGGGATGTAACTAGAATTTCATATTTGCTATCCTTAAAGGTGCTGCTAGGAATAGAGACAAACTTGATTTTGTTGATAAAAATATTTAGATAGTTTCATAAGATTGTGGTGGGAATGTCGTTCGTGTCACATGCTCTTCAATCCATAATAATTTTCTCATCAATTCACAGAAGCGGATGGATGTTATATAACAGATTTCATCATACCAATTCAGTACTTATTCCATGGAATCACTACACAGTAATTTGTAATGTTGTCGATCTATTTTACATTCTCATGCGCAGTGTTACTTACTTTTAGCATTTGCATTTTGATAACATACGTTCGTTTTCCATGCATCTTCATTTATTGGTAACCTTGATTTGATGGAACGCTTGCAGTACTTCGGGAAGTGCATCACACATTATTAGCAAGTGCATTTCATATGCTTTTACGCGTGACAGAGCTAACACTTTGTTTTTCCATACCAGAACAAAGAACCACCCTCACATCTCCGTTTGTTGTTCATTTAAAGTTCATACATAATATATATCATTTTCATGAACATTACTTAATCTCAGATTTATTTTATATGATGAGTTTGGCACAAAATAAAGAATCATGTGCCGGAAAACCGAGAGTAGAATAAAAAGTTGAACTGTGAATGTAGTTTTGTACTTGAACGAAAACATTGTTACATGTTATTTCAAATTTAACATCGACATTATTTAGTTGTAAAATGGATTGAAGCTTCATTCGTGTATGAATTTTTTTACATCAATTTCATTAATTAATGTCTATGTCTGTAAGTGACTTTCACATGAAATGCTTTGCGGCAAATGAATATTTCTTCGTAAGGTAACAATGATTTCTGTGTGTTTTAAGCCTGTTCGGACACCAAGATGTGGATCTACGACCTAACTCAAGTTGTTGGACGCAAGTTAAGATTAAATCAGAGAATGCGAGTGAACGACCTATGGAAGATGGTACTAAAGTTGAAGAAGATTTACCACGACGAGACTCCCTGGTTCTGAGGTCACCGGGCCCTCCATCACCAGCAACGTCGATTTCATCCAGCCGCAGTACTTGTGATCCCTTGGGGCGTCCCTTAATATATAATCGTTTGCCTAGTACGTTAAAATACTCTATTTTAAGTAATTCACGTGTAGGAAAACTTTTTGGCTCATTCATGGCAAATGTTTTTATTGCATTGACCATTATAGATGATCCGGAAGAAAGAAAGCGAAGTCTGGATTCGCGTTCTACCTCAATTGACCCGGTAGAGCAATTTAGAGCTCAGCATATTGACAGGGCTCTTCGAAGCACAGGAGCCCTATCTGAAACAGATATGAAGTCTATATGTTTAAAAGCTAAGGAAGAGCTTGATCTTGGGTTGCTCAATCCGGATCAGTATTTTGCAGTAATGAAACAAATCGTTCAGGTACCATTACTGTTTTGTTTCTTTTTCTCGTTATTCTATTGAGTTTAGAATTGTATAAATATTTGTACTACTTTGTTATGCTCTTAAACAGATAAACGAGGCAAGTGCGATGAGAGAAGTTCAACAAATGCAGCAAGTGAAAGCAGACACATGGCAGACACCTACTCCTCCTAGTGCCACACCAAATCCTTGGATGACTGGTAAGTTGATGAATTTGTGTTTTAATTCCTTAGCTTATCAGTATTTTACATTTATCTTTTTTGCTCTTCTAGAAACTGATGAAAACAATATTTGGACTGGATTTTGCCCTGCTCCTCGTCCTGGTCCAACTGACTTTCCAGGTAACGTAAGATTTCCTGGTCCCAATACGTGGGAACAATCCGGGGATTTGCCGTGGATGGCTGCAAACATGCCTGTTGCACCCCGCGGTCCTAATCCATTTGAAGAAGCGATTGGAGCACCAGCTCCCACAATGGTTGATGATCTAGTTCCTAAGGCTAATGAAAAGGATATACGTATAGCAGAACGAGATGTCGGTCGTCCCATTCCAATCGATGGGGTAATGTCTTCATACATGAAATCATATGATAGTATTAATTTTTATTGTATGACATGCATTCTAACGGCTTACTTTTGCTACTTAGATAATGCGACAAGTGCGATTCTACCGAGACGCAACTATAGTAATGATGGGGAAGATGAGTGACGATCCAAGAGAACTTTCTTTCCAGAAGGACAATGCACCTAGGGTGGTTCTTATAAATGGAAAGCGATTAGAAGTGTACTTAGGCGAGACAAAGAAATTTGATATCAATCGAGTTCCACACACACTCAAAATTGGATCTCCAGGTCGTGAACTGTACATTGATGATAGGCCGCATGAAATGTATTTTGGTGGTCCTCCAAAGAAGGTATATTTTGCGTTTTGTGCATCAAAAATTCATATTTATGATAGAATGTTCTTGTGTCTTTCCTTTACGATGGAGTGTTCACGTGTCTTTTCTAATTTGATACAGATATTCCTGGAAGGAAGACCTCATTCGTTTCAATTGATATCTCAAGCTCCACAAGTATCAGTAGGTCAGGTACCACGTTATGACCTAGTTGCTGGACGAGTTAACCTTACCATTGATGCAGTCAGCAATGCACCAGTGTACTTGGATGAAAAGCTGCAAAAAATCGACGTATTTGGAGTGCCTGTTCTATTCAGATTTTGTAGTAATTTTCAAACAGTCACACTCAATGGACGACCATTTCCAACTAACTTCGGAGCTAGGTTGCCGTTCACAATCACACTCCATGGATCAGGCAAACATTATTTTAGATTTTCTGCTATCACACCCAACACAGAAACTGCGATTCAAGCATTCATTAGTGCAAATTATGGGGGAGACTGGAATGAAAGGAACAATCATTTCGGTGAGAACTTCATTAATTTTTATGTTGAATTTATGTAAACTATGGTTTGGTATGAACTCTTAACATATAAATTCATTCTTTAGGTATTCGTGGAAGAGGAGGTTTGTTCCGGGGTGCACCGGGTGCAAGGGGTCGCGGTCGACCTCAAAGAGATATATTGGTTGACAATAGATCGGCAGGTCCAAATCCCTGGGCTCCTGAAACGAGTTCGGATAACACTGAGTCCGTATCTAATGTGAACCCACTTGACCTTCTCAACAACTTATTTAATACTTCATCTGACACAAAGAACAACACAGAGCATCTACTTGGAAGTGAGCAGCAACCTGCCGAAAACGAACTGCGAGGTGAAAGTGAGAATGCGGGTGATGAGTCATCTGGAGCAAATGTTAATGTCAGTGATCTTGTAGCTAATCTCATTAAGTTTGGTTTACTCCCTGCTGCTACTTCAAACACGCCTGAAGCAAGCTCTGCGGAGCCTGCTGCTGAAAATGATCAGGAAGGGGACGAAAAAATTAATGAAGTAGGCTCTGACGAAGTACAAACTTCTAACCAAATTAAAGATGACCAAGATGCTAAGAAAAAGGAGAAGCCAGAAAAACCACTTGCACCGACAATACCTCCACTCCCAACTGTAGATGTGACATTTGATGAAAATATGAAAGAAAAGAGGAATATAGCTATTGCACAGATTTTTACAGGAGTTCAGTGCTCTCAGTGTGGACTGAGATTCCCACCAGATCAGACCTTACGGTAGGTTTCTTAAACTGGCACACCAACCTTGGAGAATGTTTCTGAAAGAGCACCAAACCCTATAATTAAATTGTATATATTTTTTAAATTATAGGTATTCGCAACATTTGGACTGGCATTTCAGACAAAATAGAAGGGAAAAATCAAACGCACGCAAAGCTCTCAGTCGCAAATGGTACTATGACATGTCTGACTGGATACAGTTTGAAGAGATCGAGGATTTAGAAGAAAGAGGTAATGTTGATGTGAAAATTTGTAAATCATAAACGAGACCCCTTTTAGCTTTAATTACAACTATACATAATTCATTTTCATTTTTAGCTGCCAGTTTATTTGAAAACCAAGAGACAGAAAATGAGAACGACTTGAACAGCCCAAGTACACACTTAAACCCTGAAGATTATACTGTCCTTGCATCGTCGCATGAAGGATCTTCGTGTCCACAATGTGGTGAAACTTTCGAATCATATTTCGATGAAGAGCGTGAAGAGTGGAGATTGAAAAATTCGAAATTGGATGACTGTGATGGAGAACAAAAGCTGTATCACCCTAACTGCTACGAGGTACTTTCAAAATATCTATTATTTGCATTATTGCATTGAAACATATTTTTTTATTTCACACTAAATAATCATTTTTGTTGTTCATTTCGTAGGATTACCTTAAATCCTTAGTTGAGGAATCTATGGTTGAGGATCCGGAAGTAGAAGAACAGGAGCAAGAAGCTAAACCTGAGCAACATGAAGAAAAAGAAAGTACCCCTAAGCCAGAAGACGAAGACGACGAAGTTATAAATAATCATACTTTTGTTGTTCATTTCGTAGGATTACCTTAAATCCTTAGTTGAGGAATCTATGGTTGAGGATCCGGAAGTAGAAGAACAGGAGCAAGAAGCTAAACCTGAGCAACATGAAGAAGAAGAAAATACACCTAAGCCAGAAGACGAAGACGACGAAGTTTTAATTATAAAAGAAGGAAAGAAAGAAGTTGTTGTAATGGAAATAGATATAGATGATGATGATGTAGAAAAGAATGACACTGTAAATGAAATTGTAAATGAAGAAAATCATAGTATAGACTTGGAAAGAAAGACTGATGATAATCTTATTCAGAAAGATGATAACATACAGACTGATAGTGCAACATCTGGTATTGATAATGCATTGGATAATACAAGGAATGAATTGGTTCAGTCTCCCATTTTAATTGATGAGGATTCTACGTTTTTGCCTGGCCTTTCTGAGGATGCTGAAGGATGGGTGTTTGGGTTCGCCCGTGAAGTACGCAGGGAAATAATAACGGATCAGGAGTCAGAAACAAAAATAATTTATGCACCGATGAAGTTCGATATTCCGCGTATCAAAGTTGAACCTCTAGATGAAGATGAGCCAACAACCGAAGAAACACTGAACCCGGACGAGTTTTTATCCAATTTGCAGCCATATTTGTCATCATCCGTACGGAGTCCTGGTGGGAGTGAACCAATGAATGTTGATTTAACTGAGGAGGACTCCCTTGACGCAGTGGATAGTGGTGCTAGACTAGTTAACCAAACCAGGACTTCTATTGATGGAAATTTGCAGCATGAAGGTACAAACTTAATCCTATTTTCTTATAGATATAAATAAATGTATCATATATTGACATTAGTTGTGAAATTACTTTTCAGAATCTGCAACATTGCCATTTATACCTGCTTCCAAACTTCGGATTAATATATTTGGAATGGATAACAATCCGAGTAGTTCGCCCAAAGATAAGGACAAGGTTGGCAGTCCTGTATCATCCCGTGGTGACGAAGGAACATCAAGCCAAGAAGAAGCTTTAGTCAAGGATAATGGAAATGAAAACAATATTATTTCTAACAATATGGAAATGAATAAAGATAATCCTGTTGATCCGGTATTAACCGAGGAAGTGAAACGTCTGAAACCTCGTTTGGTTGGTAGAAAATTAACCAATTGTCCTCCTAAAATCACGGGCACGGAGGAGTCTGGACTATGTGTCATCTGTTGACAGCCTTTTACTAAAAGATTGATTACGCTACCAACCTTCATATTCTTCAAGGGTTGGTTTAGGGTATACTGGCATAAGCTGGTGTTTCTCAAAAAAATGATACGTCTATTTACCTAGGTCTAGTGGAAAATCATCGCATTAGATTATATCCAAAAATGAGTCACATCTAATGCATTTGGTTATATTATTTAGAAGTATCGTAACGTAGATTTATGCATATTATATATATTATAACGAATTTCGATACATTATCATTATCTACGTACATTTTTGGACTCTTCGCATGGAATCCCTTACAGGAAGAATAAAGAATAACTTCAAAAAAAAGTTACTATTTACTGTTTTCAAACAATTTATTTATCACAACTGGAGCATTAGTAAGTATTCCAAATCTGCGTTTCAATAATCATCATCATGCATATTACAATTTAATACTTCACATTTGCATAATTAGGATAATATGATGAGAAAACTTGGCATACAATACAATGCGAAGGTACCATAAGGTACTGCTTCCCCGTCTGAGGATGCGGATGTACCAACGCACATTGTTGTAGTGCATTTGCATTGTGCCGACTTGCATTCCCATTTCACTCTTCTAACGGAATTCACATGGGAACGCTTATCCATGTAAATGCACACATTGTATGTTTTTAAAATCACAACTGGATTGCAGAAGAATGAGGAAGACGTTTTGAGGTCATGTTGCAAATTTATGCAAATATGCGAAATTAGTTTTGAGCTTACATTTCATTTCATGTAACCAAATCGTCGAGCAAACTATTTTAATTAAGATTTTCCCTGCCCCCGTCTTCCTACCTGAGCATTCATCCTTTTGCAGCCGCTCTGACAGCATCATCCAATTTCACTAAATATTGAGTAAAATGGCTTCTCTGAAAGTAGGTTTGATTTAAAAGATATATATTTCCAACGAATGGTTGGCAATTGCTGATGGACTGATTGTGGTCTTGGAGAAACGTAATGAATAATATTCGCATTCTATCACTAGCCGCAATCCAAACGTGAGGAGTTTAGGCGTTACCTTGAGAAGGCTGGAGTGATGGATGCTCTCATCCGTGTTCTGGTAGGTCTCTACGAAGAGCCTGAGCGACCCAACAACGCTATCGAATACTTCTTGGAACGGAGATGGATGCTCTCATCCGTGTTCTCGTAGGTCTCTACGAAGAGCCTGATCGACCCAACAACGCTATCGAATACTTCTTGGAACGGTTGGGGGCCGGTGTGCCATTGAAGGCAGAACTTGAAGCACTACAAAATGAGATTTCGGACTTACAGCGAAAGGTAGTTTATGTCATTTAATAGAATATCGGATACGATGTGATGTTTAGTAATACGGATAGATTAATTTGATTTTACATTGGAATGTGAAAAGGTGCATGATCTAGAAGATGAAAATGACCGCCTTCGTAAACGATTAGATTCCTTTGATAACACTGGATCCGCTGAGGAAGAGGCTGGCACTGGATCTGACGGGGTGGTTGATAATCATGAATAGGAAAGCAAGATAAGATGATATTAAAGTAAGTTACATTATCATAAGATTTCAGTCAATAATATTCCTTCATTTCCTTTATATGTCATGTCATGATCAAAACCAATGGCTGCAGGGTCCGTCGCACTAACGATAAGCACTTTTATGCTTTTGTTTAGAATAACATTTCATCTGCATTAGCTGCATTGTGCAGACAAGATCTACCTGTGAACAAAATTTGAGTGTAGTTTCGAGTGAGTCTGATGAGATCAATATCAAATGATAAATGTATGAAAACAAATCAAATAATCTGCATAAGAAAACCTTAATCCCATGGCCTTTCGAAACTATACTTTTATTGTGAAGAAATGTATAAAAAATAGAAGACTAATATTGTAATTTAATTTTGTTTTTAATTTGACATTTACAAAGGAAAATAAATTGGAAAGTTTGATTCTTAGAAATAAAATAATAATATGGTTCACACTCACAAGAAGTTTAGTTTATCTTGCGAAATGTTAAATGTAAACCTCGTTGCACCTACTACCTATATCGTTGCAACTATAAAGTGACTTAGAGTTAAAAGTATTTTAACGTTCAACGTAGGCAAATAATACAGCATCACTTGGACCGATTTTTGTCTTTCAGTTCAGTAACCATTTTTCTTAGAAAAACAAACCATTGAACAATGTACTTCTATCATTCACCCCTATAATAAACTGACACTGACATTCGTTTTTGTGAAGGCCATTCATTAACTTTTTCATGGATTCATTCATTTTAATTTTTAACAAAGGATTTATTACTTTCTCGTGAAATATCTTTACGATTGGTATACCTACTTGACATCTGAGTTTGATTGATTATTTCATTATATGAAGACAGGCTTTTATAGGTTTCTGTGATTACACACCCAGGGACTGGGTAATTGACTATTTCATTAGAACATTATATGTGTCGTTTGTACGGACGAATACTTGGGTGTGAATGAATGATAAAATGCGTACTTTAAACGTGTTGGAAGGTCCCGGTCTTGGTAAAGGATTCCTTATAAATTCTAATATGCAGTAAAGAGCAGAAGTTATAAACAACCTTTTGATTCCGGTTCTTTTTTTGTGAGTGAAAATTGCTTTCCCTGAGTCCGTGTATCACTCCAATTTGTATGCGCATGTATTGTATTATATCATCCGAACATTTATTTGAATTCATTATGTTATTCGCCGGTGTTTTGGTTAAAAGTTGGAAACTCTAAATGCAAAATCAAAATTCAAGGAACTTATGTATATGCACTTGTATAAGCTGTAGCTAGATGAACCGAACGTAATTTAAAAACGGAAAATAATATCATAAGTGACCGTGATACGATTTTCTTTAACATTTCAAACAGACAACCAGAAGAAAATGTTTAAAAAAATTTTATCAACAATTATTGTTCTGTCACCTATATGTATCTTCGAAAGGATGTCATATATTTCATTTGTAACTACTGTAGTCTTCTTCCACTAAAATCTATTTCTGTTTGTATGAGCTTACGATAAAAAAACCATACTAGACACCATACTACAGGAAGACATTTATTCATTCAAATGAGAAACTAAACTGCTTAACTGGTTTAAACTATACTATACGTGTATATACACATTCAATATTGAATATCTGCTATTTCCATTTCATAATAGACATGAGCAGATGCCCAACGAACCATTTCCCACGATTACTTCTCATGTCTACCTTGTACAAGCCGAGTAGCTATCATGTTGTATAATGATGAAATCAACAGCAAGGCAGGTCGTCGAGAGTAATAAAAATTAGTTTAGGTAGCGATATTTTGCTTTTAATTACTTGTATACGTTACTAGCATTCATAACTTCATGTTTCCTACTCATCACCTTACTTGAGCTGATCCTATCGAGTTAAAAATCTGATTATCAAGTTCAAGTTAGAAAATAATATTACATTTTTTTATGCGAAACTATCATGAGATAGAAACTGCATACTGCATATTAGCTGCTACTTGCCAGCTTGCCCTGTTACTTGTTACCTGTTACTTGTTACAGGATATTCTGGAATTGGAAATGACTACAATTAATTTGCAATATTTTCTCAGGGAACGCGGTAGAGAACTTCAATAGATTTAATAATTGTGAAAACTGCTGTTTACTAACTTTAGCCTACAGAAAACTAATTATTATTTCATGAAAACAAGGAGCAAAGAATTGCACTGATAGAATGTGCCCACTACTTTTGACTGTATCTAAAACTAATAAAGATATTTCCATACTTTCCTCTTGAAAATGTTCTCGGGATACTCAAGAAACTACAAATAATATGGTATTCATAATCCATTGTTAAAGATTACGATTTGAAACGTAAAATTGTTATTTATACGATTTAAAAAATGTGTAAGGGCACTGTGAGATTCACAAGTCTTACAAGTTTGTTAAACACTAGTCTGACAGTGCCCCTTTATCCTGGCTGCCACATTCACTATATGTAGCACAAGCTCATTACGCTGAATTTTTGCAACACATGATATGTTACACATCTAATGATATAATGATATAACACCACCAATGCAGCTTATCTGGCTGCCATAATTCATTATTTATGAATAATTGATATGCATGGGACATTATTAATATGAAAAAATGTTGAAAGCACAAACCCGTGAGTGAACTAGCCGAAACTTTTCCTAACATTCATAGCTGATGTAGTTTCAGATCAGGTACAGATGTGTTCACTATTTCATACTGATTTTTACTCATATTAACTCATCCACAATATTAAAGTTAGGAATAAACCAGGAACAAATTTCAATAGCTATTTTATTCTATCATATTCCCATCGAGTATCTTGTTAGCTTAAGAGATTTCACATCTTATTTTCCGTAGTTGTTTCTCTGCCCTTTACGATTCCAAATATCATGATGCATCAGTTGCAGCATGATGCTTGACTTGTTGATGGGAACTGACTCTTGGGAACTTGGCAAGTTAATACTTTTAGGCATTGTGTAACCTATGTTGTGTTATGTTGTGTTTGTCTCTAGCTTTTACAATCTTCTTGTTGTTGATTTTTCTTCAAAACGTAAAACACATCGCCATCGCTCACTTCAAATCACATCATATCATATTATCA
>JAANSM010001499.1:0-18308 GCA_036850725.1 Orchesella villosa
ACTTCGTATGAGTCGTCACCAACCTTTGCCATAGTAAAATTTCGTAAAAGTTTACCATGGCTCGCTAATGTCGTAAGTTATGGAAAGATACACTCTTACAGACGTTTACGATGAACTCGTGAATTCCCTAAGTGTTTTCGAGCATTCCCCCCAAATTTGTAGTGTTTCTGGAGGATTTTTTAACGTAAAATCCTCCAGAAATTCCGAGATTCCTGTAATTTGTTTCGAACATTTCGAAAAAATTTATGGGATTTTCGAACTTTAGTGTTTTTCGAGCTTTTTTCGAACTTTATCATGTTTTTTAACTAAATGCTTTCCAGCATTTTCCCTGAAATTTACAGTGTTTTTTGAGCATTTTAAAACTAAAAATCCGTGATTTTGGTGCTTACGAATGAAATTCCTGAATCTGGGAATACGCGTTGGGATTGGGAGTGTTTGTAAAAGTTTCCGGACCCCCGGAATAAAGCATGCAATTCAATTTAAAGTAATGTATATTTTGATTTGTTGACTGAATTATTAGGCGAAAGGGGATAGTTGGTCATTGGAAATCAGGTTCTGGATCAGCAATGTTGGAGCAGATTCAGATGAACGAAAAGTACCGTTCATGGGTGGACAATGTGGCGACACTATTTGGTGGTCTTGATATTTGCGCTTTGGAAGTGATTGTAGGAAAGGATGGTAGAGAATACATAATTGAAGTGAACGATTCAGCCCTTAGCTTGATGGGAGAATCGCAGGAGGATGATAGGCGGCATATTGCTGAACTTGTTTTGTCAAGGATGAACCAATTGTGCAAGCCGTACACTGGACAGCAGACGGGTGGAATAGGCGTTGCCCCATTGCCTCCATCACAACAACCTAATCCACCCGCTCCTGCTCCGGGTACAAGATACAGGCGTACCAGTGGCTCAGAGACTACTTTCTCAGAACCTGCTAACGCCAATGAGATTAGTAGTAGTCCCAGTATTAGTCGCAGGGAGTCACAAGGTAATCAATATATTTACTCTTTTTTTGTTGCCATGGGGAATTTTTTTCCGGTACCTGTTTTACAAAAATCACTAATTTTCACGATTAATTTCACGGAAAAGTCTGAGGTTGCGATTCCGAAAAAAATTGTTGCCATGTGTTTTGGCATTTGATTACGCTAAATTTTCGCTCACTTTTAATGAGACCTGATACCTTAAAGTAGTAAAAAAAGTTCCCATGGCAACTATGTTAATTGTTGAAATATATAGTGTAAAATATTTGAAATATGAAATTAGGATCAACGACAAGTTCTGCAACAGCAGGAGGAGGAGGAATAGCAACAGGAGGAGCTGCAGTATCAACGACATCAAGTGCACCAACATCTACAACACAGTCAAACAGTAGCAGTGGATTTTACTCAGCAGCATCAATAACGGGTTCTGCCTCTCAGATAAGCAATAAAGCAGGTTCATTTTTAGAGGAGGAGTAGGAGCTGCAACAGGAGGAGCTGCAGTATCAACGACATCAAGTGCACCAACATCTACAACACAGTCAAACAGTAGCAGTGGATTTTACTCAGCAGCATCAATAACGGGTTCTGCGTCTCAGATAAGCAATAAAGCAGGTTCATTTTTTTCTAGGCAGAACTCTCAGTCAAAAGGAGAAGGTGGAACCGGAGCTCCGGGTGAAGACTCGGAAGATACAATGAAGAACCTCAGGAAAACTTTTGCTGGGATTTTTGGCGATATGTAATCGCTTTGATTTGTTTTTAAAAATTTGTGTTAATATTGAGTTTTGAATTGATTTGAGGTATTTAGTTGGTGTCAAGACAATATAGTATGGGGATTGTTAAAAAAATGAACACGAGTTGTTATTGATTTAACCAAAATGTTTGGATTTGTGAATTTAGTTGATATCATATACATTCCATCATATCAAGTTAATAATGTTTTGTAATTTTTTTGGAGGAAAGGTTGTTTGGATGTTGGAAAGGATATATTAACATGATTGTCTCACGATGTAGTTCACCAGTAAACCATCAAAAAAACGTATTAAGCAAAAAACCCATGTTTTCAATCGTAGACACCTTGTAGTCGAATAATAATATTAATCACTTAACTGTTCAAACATTACCTAATAAATACATATAACACTTAAATATTATTATATTCATTGACGTTTCCAATCAGAAATCAGTGCCAAATTCAATTCTTCTTTTTTAAATAACGATAATTTATTTTAACATTTATTTGGAATAATAACCGGAAGCAAAAAAATGGGAAATGTGAACGGAAAGAAAAAGTTTCACAGACTCGAGTTGTAAGGCACACGGCTTATATGCTATATTAACAAGCTTCTCACGTTTTTGGTACAGAAAAGTTGATTTTTTTCAGGACACTCCTGATTTTTTCATTCATATTCACACTCTGATACTGATTTTTTGGAATACAAATCATGACATATTATCATGGATTTATTTATGAAATGCTCTATAATGTGCAAATCACACGGTTGGGATGGATGTCGTGTAAGTTGGCGTCTCCAGCTCCTCGTGCTTCTTCATTTTTACTCCTTGCTGCAACTTGTAGTGGTTTATTATGTCCTGGTCCGCTGGACATGACTGCGTGAACGCGTCCAAGTTATACATGTTTGCCATGTACTGCCACAAATTACTCAAGTCATCTGACACGCTGAACCCGCTAACGAAAAATGAACCTAAAACGTTTTTTTACATCATTATTACTACCTCTTCACATTCACATGGAAACTTAACGTGGTTGCCATGGTAACGTATGAATAAATTCAGAATAGTCATGGCAACATAATACTTGATATAAATTGGCATGACAACTGACCAGCAACGCGAATGTGTTGAAGCCTTGGCATAAGTTCGCAGTCAAAGCAGCAAAGTGTGTCACCAGTGAGAAACCTAGTTTCCTTGAGTCCAAGATGCTACATCAATTTTCTTTAAGTGTGTGAGCAGATTCCTGATACTCGTGTCATCCTTCTTTAGGAGCATCAACTTGAATTTAGAATAAACGTTTTCGATAAGCGTAGCAACATCTTTGTCCTGAACAAACAGATTGTGTCCCCCAGGAATGTTTTTCATGATGTGCCGCTCAATCTTCTCGTTTTCCAAAACTGCCAAACCACCATCTATGAGAATAGGGGGCGGGGTGGCCTCAAAATTTGACCGGAAATCTGGTGGAGGTTTCTGCATGTCCACCGTTGTCACTTTTAAACTTATCGTCTTCAACTCAGCTAATAAGTACAGGTCCATAAAGTACTCTTGGCAAAACAAACATGCTCCCTTTCGTCTACCGTCTATCGTCGACGCCTGCAACCATAACAACCACATATTGTTTTAATTATTTTTACACCGACTGGTAAATGGATACCCATATAAAAATCAAATTAATTATTTACCTTAATGATGAGTTCAATTTCTGGAACAGCGCCAGTGGTTTCGTTATCCTCTGAGGCAGGGGGCGTCGGAGCTGTAGCCTCCTCCTCGCCATTAACTCCATTGTCACCACCATTCAGTTTGAAATCGCCCATAGTAACGTAATTAGCAAAAATAATTTAATGATGAATGTTGAAAAAAGTAAGAAACTAGCACAGATGATTTTTGGTGATTGAATGAGGTATAAAGTATTGTTGATCGAGGAACACACCCAAAATCCACATTAGTATGCGGAATCACGTTATATTTTTAAGCAGTAGTTGAATCAAATAACACTTCACACTACTACTCTCACAAAAGGGTGGATTAAAACTTGATCCTCTATATCTCATTCACCATACGTTACACACATTCTTACTCATCTATCTATTTAGCCGTCAAGGAAAAACATTATGTACTCTTCATCCACATGCTTTTACATACACTTTTACATACGCTCTATTCACAATACACCATGCTTTTAACTTTGATCAGGAGTACGTTTCATTATACACGGTATTTATGGCAACTAATTTTTAAACATTTACACACATTTAAATGTTTAGTTGCGTTGGAAACGGGTTCAATTTGTTAACAACCTTATTAATTACCTGGATACGCATCAAGGGTGATCATAATGTAGCAGAGGTTCATTAAATGGGATTTAACTAAATACACATAGCGACACCTAGCAACAACGTTGAGTACACGTGTTGGAATGTTACTGATGTTTTGGGGGTGTTCAACCCTTGTAGTTAATGAACATTCGGTTGATTATGTTTTTTGTAAATTTAATATAAATCGTATTATAATTAATTAGTTAGGTGGATTATGAAATATGTGTGAATTTAGTATGTGAAAAATATTTTTTGACCATATTATTTGTATAGGGTAATATTGGTGTAAGTATGTGTAATATAAAAGAATAATATGGGTTGTACGTCATCAGAAAGGAATTTGTTTAAAAAAAGGGATATATATATAATAATAGTACGGTAATGTGTATATGTGTGTGCAGCACGTTATGTTATGTGTATGTTATGGTTTTTAGGGTTAAATTTTGAGTTGTAATTTGTATTAAAAAGTTTAAAAAGTTTATTATAAAAATTATGCTTGTTTGCCAAGTGTGCCTTAAATGGATTTATAGTGCCTTTTTTACCGGACTCACTCAATGAGAATTTATCACATTTTTATTAGGATTATAATGTAATTTAATTCGTGTACTCTTATTCAAATTTGATTTTTAAATTTATTTACAAATTATTTTAAACACCAGAATGTGCTGTGCAAACTACGATGAATAACTGTGCGAATTGTAATAATAGCTCGGCTAATAATTGTAATAATAACAATAACAATGTCAGGAGCTCATATCACCAAAAAGCACTTCAGCAAATTAGGTAAGTTTTTATACATTCAAACAATTTATTCAAACAATTATTCTATCATTTCGAACAGTTTTTACACTTTCTGTTATTACAAATTTAAGTGCAACATTCATCCGAAATGTTTCTGATTTCTGTTCATTGTATTTGTTTTGACCTAACGTGCATTTACGATTGGATTCGTTCGTCTATCAGATGATTTTGTTTTTATTAGTGCTAATGCACTTGATGGATTGTTGTTGTGATGGAAATTTACATGTTTTGAGAATGCATTAAAAAATATTTGTTTGGATGTGATTGAATTGAATGAATCACCTGATTCCAGTTTGTAAACAAACGATTATTTTGATCCAGACGAATTTACGTTACTGGATATGTGATAAATTATGATAATCAATAATTGAACGACCCAAGAAGCGTGAATAATTTTGTAGCTATTATATACTTTGATTTATCGTGTAAAAGACGCATTTAAAAAAAGTTGGGAATAAGATTTAAAATATAATTCTGTAAAGAAAGGTTGAGTACAAAATTGGTCCAAGATTGTCCAAGCAACTTTGTAGTAAATTTATGCTCTTAATTGTATAAAGATAAATGTAAAGTATAATTGATTTGATTTAATTCCAGAAACTCTCTGCAACCGTTCGCGACAGTATTTTCTGGATCATCAGCGTCAAGCACGCAGTATGCTCCGTCAGCGTCGTCAACATCATCCTCGCCACTGCCTCCGAACCAACCGCCACCGCCATACGTGTACTACCACGTGTTACAAAACGGTTCAAATGGAGCTCAACCGTGTGAGAGTCCTCCACCAGCAGCAAGCGATCGAAGTAGCTCTCAACAACAGCAGCAACAACAACAACAGCAGGCAGCAGCAGCAGCGTATTACTACCAAACAAATGGTTATTTCAGTCCATTATCGAACGCGTCATCGAACGACACGAGCTCAACGTCTAGCGAGTATTACTATAAAACAAGTTCAAGTGGTACGATAACGCCAACGACTAATACCAGTTCACAGAGTCCAAATACTAAATTGCTAAGCTCTCAATTACCCCCTCCGCCAGTATCACGTCCTGGAGCTATTGAGTATAGGGCTCAACAGTACCCTTTTGTCCCAAGTCAAGTACCTATCAATGTACAGCAACTTTTGAGGAGAATGGATCTGAATGAGAGGAATGTTGTGCCCAGGACTACATCACCTAGGGAACAGAATTATGATAGGAATATACGTACTACACCACCCATTATCAATTCTAATTCACCAACAAATCAGCTACAGTATAAAGTCACGCCTGCGAGTAACAAACCAACTTTAATTATTAAATCAACTATCGTGCCTAAGCCTGTTCTTCAGACTGCTACCAATGTTGACTCTTCTAATAACAAACCTTATCACACCACTCCTCCACCTCCTTATGAAAACGAACACAAACATAAACTACCTGCTCCACTACCATCTTCTCCTCCACCCCCACCTCTNATGTTGACTCTTCTAATAACAAACCTTATCACACCACTCCTCCACCTCCTTATGAAAACGAACACAAACATAAACTACCTGCTCCACTACCATCTTCTCCTCCACCCCCACCTCTACCTCCTAAACCAAAAAAACAAACAAACAACCAAAATATAACTAACGAAATTATTCACACTCACGAGAGCCCCATTCCAGAAAGAAAAAAATTATCCAAAGAAAAAGAGGAAGAGAGATTCGAGTCAAAGGTTAGTTACTTCATTCTTATATGTTGCATTGGTTTCTTGTACTGTTGCTATGGCGACAGGTTATACCTGTTTTTCAATTATGAATTGTAATAAAAGGTTGTGTTTTTGTGATAGGTGCGGGTGTATAGTCCAGCAGCATTTAAGTTTTTCATGGAGCAGCACGTGGAGAACGTGATAAAATCTCACCAGGAGCGTCTGCACCGTCGTTTACAGCTAGAATCGGAGATGGCAAAGATCGGTTTATCGGAGGAGGCTCAAACTCAGATGAGGAGAATGCTAAGTCAAAAGGAATCAAACTACATACGTTTAAAGCGTGCCAAAATGGACAAGTCCATGTTCAAGGTGATCAGGACGATTGGAGTAGGAGCTTTTGGCGAAGTTGCACTCGTCAGGAAAATTGATACTCAGTTGCTCTACGCCATGAAGACTCTCAGAAAATCTGATGTCCTCAGGAGGAACCAAGTCGCTCATGTTAAGGCTGAACGAGATATTCTCGCTGAGGCTGATAACGAGTGGGTCGTCAAATTATACTACTCCTTTCAGGTTACTTAACACTTACTTATTTTAGTTGCTATGGAAACAATACACAATTGTTGCCATGGAGAATTTTGTTTTGCTAATTTGTAGTAATATTGTACAGGATAAGGACCATTTGTATTTCGTAATGGACTATATCCCAGGAGGAGATTTGATGAGTTTGTTGATAAAGAAGGGTATATTTGAGGAGCCGTTAGCTCAGTTTTATATAGCGGAGTTGACGTGTGCAATCGAGTCAGTGCATAAAATGGGGTTCATCCACCGCGACATAAAACCGGATAACATATTAATAGACAGAGATGGTCACATAAAACTGACAGACTTTGGGTTATGCACGGGGTTCAGATGGACCCACAACAGCAAATACTACCAAGAGAATACGTGTGTGCACTGTGCAGAAAATATTTGCAACGAGCACGGACCCAATAAACAAATCGTGAGCAACGGGCCAAAGGTGTTGGAGAGAAGGCGCATGATGATGATGAGGAACGGAAATAAAGACGCACATAATTTGAGGTGTTTAGCACATAGTTTGGTTGGAACACCTAATTATATTGCACCAGAAGTCTTACTCAGGACAGGATACACACAGCTATGTGATTGGTGGAGTGTAGGCGTTATTCTATACGAAATGCTTGTTGGACAACCTCCTTTTCTTGCTCCAACACCTGCGGAAACACAGTATAAAGTCATCTCTTGGGAAAAAACACTCAGGATACCCTCAAACACTAACCCACCTGTGTCCAGGGAGGCGAGAGGTAAACAAACATTCACTTTACATTTCTATTCTCTTTTGTATCAGGCAGTATTATTCAATTTATTTTTTACTCTTTTAGATCTCATTCTCAAACTATGTACGGATCACTCTAGGAGACTAGGCAAAAACGGGGCGCAGCAGATTAAAGTGAGTTACCATTTTACTCTTTTCTAATTCTCTCTTTCCATATTTATTTTTGTCGTAGATTAGTTGTTAGTGGAGTTATGTGTTTAGTCGATTGGTTTTACATGAGTTATACTGGAGTCATACATGAGTTATCTAAAGGTTGTGGAAGAGTTGTAGATGAGTTGTAATTGTCGGTGAGTTAAAGATGAGTTTTAGAAGAGTTGTATACGTGTTTCAGAAGAGTTATGGATGAGTTGTAGGTGTTTTGTATACGAGTAATAGATGAGTTATACATGAGTTGTAGGTGAGTTATAGATGATTTGTATGCCAGTTGTAGATGAGATGTAGGTAAGTTGTAGATGAGTTTTAGATGAGTTTCATAAAAGTTATACGTGAGTTACAGGTTAAAGATGAGTTTTAGGAAGGCAACTCTCAAATTTTAAATTGAATGAGATCAATCTTGAGTTTTAGAAGAGTTGTACACGTGTTTCAGATGAGTTTTAGATGAGTTAAGTTTGCGGTGTAGGTGAGTTGTAGGTGAGTTATAGATGAGTTGCATAAGAGTGATATGTGAGTTTTCGAGGATTGTTAAAATATGATTGATATAATGATGTAAAAATGTTTTAGAACCACTCGTTCCTGTACCCAATTTTCCACCCAAACGCGCCAGCTCGAGAGTGTACGACAACAGCGCCGCCTCCCGATTATTCAGACGCGTTGTCAACAACGTCGTGTTCAACAAACGCGAGCACGTACTCGAGCGTATACTCGAGTTGCTCGTCTTCGTCAACATCGTCGTGTTCGTCATCATCAAGTAGTCCACCGATAAATCTTCGTCGCACGATAGCCCCATATATCCCAAAGATAGCGCATCCAACGGACACAAGTAATTTCGACCCTTGCGAAGAAGAGGCTTCAGACCACCGTCTAAATTTCGAAGACGATATGTACAACAACGATAATCAGTTTCACGGGTTCTTTGAGTTCACATTTCGTAGGTTCTTTGATGATGCTTATCATTTGGAGGATCTTGGTGGATTTGCTGCGGCTGCTGCTGCTGCCGCCGCTGCTAATAACGCTGAACAAAAAAATAACGCTGAAAATG
Source organism: Orchesella villosa (assembly GCA_036850725.1). NCBI lineage: Eukaryota > Metazoa > Arthropoda > Collembola > Entomobryomorpha > Orchesellidae > Orchesella > Orchesella villosa. The sequence goes on from JAANSM010001499.1 coordinate 9,048, forward strand.
ATACAAATACGAATAATCCGTTTAATGATCGCGGTAGTGGACCTGTGTATGTTTGAAAATTATTTACTTTATCAAACCTTTCTCTTCTCACCAAATATTCTCGTTTATAAACATTAAACAACCTTGGTTTTATACACCAAAGAAACAAAAACGAAAATAGATCTCTTGTTCATTTCATTTACATTCGTCAACCATTTCCTTTCATTTTACATTTGAAAAAGCATTTTGAAACAACGCATTGTGTCAAAGAAACGGTTTGTAACAAAGCCATCCTGCACACAACGGTTGCCCTGATTACGCAATGATCAAGTAGAAATTCAAACACACAAACAATTGTGTGTAGAACGTATAAAAGGTGGCATTTCTCTTCATCCCATTTAGTGCTGATTAAGTAATCATACACACGAGTAATCAAACATGAAGTGGAGTGGAATCATTATCGTTGTTGCAGTTCTGTTTTCAGGTGAGTTTCATATCGCCCCGAATTACCTTTAAAAATTTTCATTATTTCCACGGAAACGGTATATATATATATTTTCAGAGTCCCGTGGTGAGTCTCGCCACAGGGTGGTGAAGCGAGGAGTTCCAGTTTCAGGAGGTAACCTAGACGACCAGAACAATGCCGCAGAGTATGCAAGAAAAGCTGGTGACGCTGCGATAACAGAGCTCAATAATAACGAGAATGTTGCAAGCAGAAGCGCTTCATCTGCTGTGGGACAAGCTGTTGGCAGAGATTATTCTAATAGGCTTGCTACCACTGCTCAGTATGTTGCACAATTCACCGTTCCTGTTACTAAGGAACAAGCTAATGGCGTTTATAACGTGAGTTTTAACAATCTTCTTGCCGTATATACACGTTGATTTCAACTTTCAACATAAATTTTTGTGTCCTTGTGTCGATATAAATATTCTTATTTGCATTACAAACATGATCGGATTTGTACCCAAACCCAACACGTGTATTTCCATACGTAAAAATTTTGATGTGGTGAAATGTAACACGGTGTAAATGTAATTTTTCAGACGGTGGCAGGATTTCAGCGTGCAGGTGACGCATCGCAGGCGCTAGCAGGTAACAGCAGGGCGATCCACAACGCTGCAAGTCAAGCTGCAAGAAGTAATTACCAACAGGCGCTACAGGGTGAACGAGGTGGGTATCATAGGGGAAATGGAGGTGGTAAAGGTGGTAGCAGTTACGGATCTGGACCATGGTCTTCAGTCTTAAACATGTCGTTTTCATTCTTATAATTTGCTTCAATAAATAAAATTTAAAATTCACAAAAAATTTATCATACGCATTCATTTGATCACATTTAATGATGAGGAAAAGTTTGAGATAACAATCCAAATAAATCATGAAAGTTGAGGAAAATAAGAGCATAAATGGGATGAGCGAGTCCAGACGGGTACCCGAAAGTTGCACGGTATAGCATGTAAGATGAAAAGAAAGTTTAGTGAGGTTACTCGAGGGTGAGTATATCGAACAGGTTTGTATATTTATTGTCAACCATCAAGTTTTGTTGTTCCTATGAATTTTACGAATTTGCACAAGTGTTCGCAATATTTTTCGTTCAATACCAAAAACCTGCTCTTTAGCGACCACTTTCTCTAAAATTGATATTTTAAAATGATGACCTTGATAAACGTGAATATTTTCTGATGGTTCGTTAATCGCTATCTAGAGTTTCAAGCATACACAACACACAAAAAAATTCTTATCATGCGGTGCTTCGTGATTTTCGCGTTTATTGCACTCGCTTATGCGTTTCCTGCCGATCCCAGGGATGCAGAAGGTAAATCTTTTATAACAAAATCATTTGAAAAGTCGGTTAAAATTATTTAATAACAATTTCCAAAATCTAGTAATCCAAATAACGGACAAGGACGCCCCAATATTTCTGAATAGCGAGAATGACGTTGTTCCTCGTAACACGAACGCTACGAGCAATGAGTCTCCTTCTGCCCCATCCCCAATTCCCGACTCCCAACCCGTAACTGAAAAACAACCAGAAGCAAACACACCGAACCTCGTTCCTACAGTTGTTGATATTTCGACAACTCCAAATCCCGCGAGTGCCGTTCCTCCAACTAACGCAACCACAACCCCGTCCCCTGACGAGGAAGACGAGGAATCGGAGGAGGACGAGTCTGAGGAAGAGGAGGCTGATGAGGAGGAGGACGATGATGAAGATGAGGAAGAAGAGGATGCTGATGAAGAGGAGGACGAGGAGGAAGATGATGTAGCTGGGAAGACGCTCAACAAAAAACGTGTCACTCGACAGGTTGATGAAGAGGTTGGGGGGTCTGTCAAAATTCCTGCTACCAAACCTAGCCCCAAACCTATTGTTGATAGTGTTGAGGAGGAGAGGTCAGATGAGGAGGAACAGCCGCTTATTGTTGAATCAAATGTGTCAGAGAAACTTAAGCCTAATCTTGTCAGTGGGAGTCGTTTGCAAGGAATCCCTGCTAGGAGTCCAACCAACGAGGATGATGAGCTTGATAATAAGGGGCTTTAGGATCATGTTTCTTAAATTATTTAACAATCTATTTTAATAAATTATCTGTTTGGAAATCGTTACATGCCGTTTGCATTTTCGGGGTTATGTGAGAGTTTTCATTATTTATACCTCCTAATTTATTTATAACTCATCTTTTAACTCTTGCATAACTCATCCATGCCTCATACATAACTCACGTGTTAAGCGTGTTAAAAACTTCGAAAGCAAGCTCATCCGTGTGATGTAAAAAAATTATGGGGCTCGTTACTATTCATGTAATACTTCCACATACATTGATGGAATGTGGATAGTGCGAAATGGCAGCTCTATATAAACTCATACAGTTTCGTTTTCATTATCGTGAGTATCATGCTCCACCGCCACATGAAGTGGGTTGTCACTACTTTGTTCCTAGACTAACTCTGAAGTAGAGTCAGATAGATAATTTGAATGTTCATGGAGGTATTCATGGTTCTCAAACAAGACTTTTCGATGATGAAAATGGAGAAAGATTTGTCTATTTTGGAGGACGAATAAGCAGACGTTGCTAGTCATAATTTTGACACGAAGATATTGATTTATAAGTGAGAGTAAATTCATTGAAAATTCCTAGCTATAGCTGAGGTCTCTGGTTGCTGCATAAAACGAAATGAAAATGACTTGTGAAAAAATCCAATGCTATTTCGCAAAGGCCCAAAAAACACTTATAACTTTTCTATAACCCAACCAACTCCTGCATGACTCAAATAATAACTTAAGCTTAACTCCTCTATAACTCATGCATGACTCAAACAGAAGTTCATCCCCATGATAAACATAAACGCTTGAGGAAATAGAATACGAAGTGAAAGAAGAAAACATGAGACAAGTGAGTACAAAAGAAGTTTGTTATTTATTTAGCAACAATTAACAATAAGAATAAAAGGTATTTTAAATTAATAAGCGGGTATTCCAATGGGTCTAGCGATTCTTCCAACCCTTTGTGGTCCACCAGGTCCAATAAGTTGTGGGTTATTTCCAATTCCTTGGTTTCCAGGTCTGAGAACGGTAGGTACGTTTTCAGAGTAAGCAGCATGATGTTTTCCATGGGTTTGATGTCCCCATCCCTTCTTAGGAGCGTGTTGGTAGTCATAGTAAGATTCTCCATATCCTCCCTTCTTATCTCCCCACCTAACCTTTGTCTTGAACTTCCATCCCCAACCTTGCTCAAACCTACTTGTGAAATGGTCATGGTTACCTCTGTTGTAACCAAACTCGTACTGGCCCCATCCCGGGACATTCGCGTATTGGAAAAAACCACCCCATCCGCTTGGCTCTATATAATTCAAATTTTTTATTTATTTATTCACCATTTAAAATTAAACTTTAAATTTAGTGAATTTAAAACTTTAAAATTTTAATATAAGTTTACCTGCGTTGACGCAGACCAGCACAATAAACAGGAGACTGATGAGTAGAACCTTCATGATTCTGAACTATTGAGTAGTAGCTGAATACTGAGGATTCACTTGCTTTTACATCCTATTTATAAGCTGAGCTCTTAAGTAATTATTCCTATGCACTCTTTAATTAAATACTATTGCTTTATACTGTTTTAAACGTGCTAGAATTATACGTGTTAGAATAAGCTTGAGGTTAAATCTTATACATGGGCGTTTGTTAGAAGGAGCATCGTGATTTCTAACTTTCATAAGAGAAACCAGCTCGAAAGTGCTTATCTATTTTTTAACATGATGTTTCCGATGAGTGCACCCTTCCTTCAATTAACACTGACCATTAAGCTTCACTTTAAAACTCCGTCATGGATCAGCGACCACCAACACACAAACCAAAATAATAAAACTCGTTTTCATTTTCTCCTCGCTCTACTTAATACACGCATGCAACTCAGTTTTACACATACTTCTTATATACCCGATGCCAAATTCCATGACATTTTTTGGTGCAATTCTCGTGTTCCTGGACATCCCACCACGGGTTTCAACAAATTTTACATGGCACCTTTTTCCATTGCTTGTTATTTGAATTACATTCTTTAAGCTTTAAAGGACATGTTCCCTTTTATTTAACAAATGTGTGCTAACGTTTCCATGGAGATGAAACTTTTGATTGCGATAAAATGATGTTATATTTTTAAAACTCTTTGTTGCATAAATCATGTATTTCTTGCATTTTGAATTTTATGCATAGTATCCATGTTAACAGATCCGTTGGCACAATCAATTTATAGTTGAAACAAATTGTAAATTAAGTTTCCTCAAGATCAGGATCGATTAATTAACCAAATTTCAGTCGTTTTAACAGTAAAATTTCGATGTCATCTAAATCGCATTACCGAAATTTAATCGCTTGAAACAGTTTCGGTTAACGTGCATTATCATTGACATATTTACACAATTCTTAGAGTCCTTATTATTCTGTTCAGGTTACCCCGATAATTCTTTTACAACAGGTTATATAAGCAAACCTTAATTGACTCCTGGATTTTTCATTATATTACAATTATTTGCATATGGTAACGTGCATTTAAAACCTTATTTTGTTTGGTGGTAATAAAATTACCAAATTAAAACGGCGAAACTATAAGTATGCGTAATTAAATCGTATATATTTCATGGTATTGTATCCCTTAATATAATGTACATAAAATTTATTATCAATGAATCAGTATGAAAGGCAGGGCATTCATGTTCATATGAGTGTTAACGGTTGCAAATTGGTACATGTCCAGACATGTCCATCAAACTTCTAGAATGAAACATGATCATTGCGTACTTCCCTAACCAATAAAACCAATCAGACAAACGTTTCAGAACGGAAGGGTGAGAAGTAGCGATTCTAACAAATTTATGCATTTCAAGAACAAAGCAAATATCCATGCATGTCCAAAATTACATGCGACGCATTCTTTAATTGGGAATATGGACCACGTAACCATGGAGAAATGCAACAATAAACATACAAATTCCCCAAAAAATGATAACTATAAATTAACATGATTAAAATTGAAGCAGTACTCATAAAAAAATTGGTATTGTTGAGTGTTTGGGAAGCTGGACGGTGGACAGACAGTAAAGCGATTTAGTGAAACTACGTATATGTGAATAACCAAGTGATGAAACCCAAACATCCGGGGTAGTGTACCAGAGCGCTATAACGTATATCTATATTGCCATATTTGCTCGAGTCTAATCCAACATTGAATGTAGGGGAAAACCCTATCTATCACATGAGTATCTCAGAGAGTTATAGGATCTTATATGCATATGTTCTATAATGTTCAAGGAAAACCTCAAAACACTAGAGAGTATATACATGATCACAAACAATACCAATTCTCCGTACAACACAGTATAAAGGATCTTTAAAACGAGTTTTTTTTCGAAACAGTTCTTTAAAAAAACATTTAAACCTGGAATGATATAGACATGGCGCTACACGGGTTTCTTGATTTCTTTCAGAAAGAGAAGGTAACATTCAATCTATTTATTATACATTATTAATTTAAATATCAATTCGTTTAAAAATAATAATTTTGTTGTAAAAATTGCTAGACATTTCGTCCAAAGAAGAAATTCGAGCCTGGAACGTTAAGATATGGGTTGCATAAGGCAGCACAGGCTAGTCTAAGCTCTGGAATAAATCTTGCACAAGCTGTCAAGTTACCTCCTGGAGAAGATCTTAACGACTGGATTGCTGTCCATGGTAACTAAGCAACAAACGATTTTATATGAAGTTGTTGCAGTTCCATGTTTTAACGTAGTGTGTTTGATTAGTTGTAGATTTTTTCAACCGGATAAACCTGATATACGGGACAGTATGTGATTATTGTTCAGAGAAGACATGTCCTACGATGAGTGGAGGTCCAAAGTTTGAATATTTGTGGGCGGATGCGAGCACTCCTGAATATAAAAAACCAACACAGTTACCCGCTAATAAATATATTAACCTGTTAATGGACTGGATTGAGAACCAAATTAACTCAGAAAATGTGTTTCCTACAAGGACTGATCAACCTTTTCCTAAAAACTTTCAATCTATTTGCAAAAAAATACTCACCAGATTGTTCAGGGTCTTTGTTCACGTCTACATTCACCATTTTGATAGGATCGTCGCGTTAGGAGCTGTTAGTTTTTCTTATTACTTATATTCATTTCCATGACAACCGATGGGTGGTTCAGGATTTTAAATTGTTGCAAATTTACTGTTTTTTTCAGGAAGCTCACGTGAATACGTGTTACAAGCACTTTTACTACTTTGTCATGGAATTCCACTTGATAAACGGGAAGGAACTAGAACCGCTCAAGGAAATGACTCAGAAAATGTGTTTCCTACAAGGACTGATCAACCTTTTCCTAAAAACTTTCAATCTATTTGCAAAAAAATACTCACCAGATTGTTCAGGGTCTTTGTTCACGTTTACATTCACCATTTTGATAGGATCGTCGCGTTAGGAGCTGTTAGTTTATATTATTACTTATTCATTTCCATGACAACTGATGTGATGGTTCAGGACGTTAATGTTTTGAAATGCATTGTTTTTTCAGGAAGCTCACGTGAATACGTGTTACAAGCACTTTTACTACTTTGTCATGGAATTCCACTTGATAAACGGGAAGGAACTAGAACCGCTCAAGGAAATGACAATAAGGATCTGCCCACCTCCACAACCTAACGTTTCCAGTTCACATAGTACTGGAGGATGAGCATTTTACATGCATATATTGCCTGGATCTCTCGGTTATTTAGCCAGACAATACATTTCTAGTTTTTAAATATATTGTTTTATTGTGCCAATGAACATATTTACCTAACGGAACGTACGTGTCGAGTTTTAAAACAATGGAATAATGCAAATTTTTTATTGCAGGAGCTACGGAGAAAATATAATAAATTTTTGCGTTTTTTAATATAACACTCTTTCATTATTTCCATTTATGGGAGGAATTACTACCGTTATTCACGAGGTTATTTAGTATGGTGTGTCATTATTTAAATTATATTTATACTTAAAGCGAGGATTTTCAAAAAAATAAGGATTCCTTAAAAATTGTAGGGGTAAATTCAGTCATTCTGGTACCCGTTTTCTTCCTAGTTACCGATAGCAAAAGTGATTTTATGCATGTATTGGAAAATTATGCAGTGCATTGATGAATTTTAAATGCACTGGTTTAGTTCATTTTTAATTAGGATTATATTTTGGTTTGACTCAGCGAATCAGCCTTATCAGTCAGTATATATGATAAAAAGTTTTCTTACGACGTACGTTTGTGTAAAGCAATCCTTTCGTCATTAAAGGACAATTATTTAACTCATGTAAGGGCACCTATATGGTTGGAATAAGCATAACCTTTAAAGTGTAAAAGCAGGCGGAGAAGGTAAAATTTTCTAGAACATTATTTATTAACTTTCAAGGTCAATGTAGGTTGATTGCTATGGTAAACTGGTGTACTGGGATTCTGAGATGAAATATGATATGTACGGACAAGGAAAGCTGTTTTGAACGAACAGTCACAGTCCCATTTTTGTTCAAGATTTTCATCATAATTTATTTTAGCCCACTAAGTATAATCTTGCATCGAATATTCAAATTGCTACGCTGCCTACAAATTATTAAATTAAATTAGGGACGACAGAAAAAGCTGCTTACTTTCAAGAAAAGACCGATCTTACTTTATCAAAAAATAACGGCCATTTCAATATATAAATCAGTAAACGTGTAAGCAAAGAGCAAAGCCAATCCACCATGGGTTTCCATATTAAAATATTTAAATATGATGAGGCAAGATCACTTATATTAAAATTACTAGGCATACTGCATAAAAGTTTTCATACCATGTTATCGTATAACGGAACTTTACCATAATCTAACGGAATTACACATAAATGGATTTGCATAACGAAGATAAACCGGTATCATATTTCTTATGGAAATTTCTACTGATGTCCCAAAACAAATGCATTGCAAAGCATACAGGCATGTGATGATTTGTACAAATGTATAAAATTCAACGTTTCAAAAATAAAAATGTAAAATTGTTAAAATGGTTGATGATGATGAAAGGGTTGGTTGCACATGTAAATAAAAAAAACTTAAATTGAATCAACTTAAACTGGCATAAAAAAAAATTTCCCATAAAATTCCAAAGCTCATGAAAAAAGTGTACATATAAAATGAGTAAGAAGGGCATATATGGATCTCCGAATGTCCACGATTACGCAGCCGAGTGTTTATGAGTTCCGAGAAGTAAGAAGAGTTTCGGTTTGAGACGGAAAGATAAGATGTAAAAGAGTAGGATTTTAGATACACACACAGCTGCGTGTTTTTCCATTATCTCATGTTTTGACGCATTGCATACTTATTTTTTTGTCACTACTCCCGATTTTAAACTCAATCATTCACACCCAAAACTAACATGTCTCTCAACCGACGCTCCTAGTCACTCGCACAACTCATAAACTTAATTCAATTACATTTTCAAACACACAATCAACGATATGGATCCTACTACTGGAAGGAGACTCTCGTAAGTTTCAATTACATATATTTATTACCATTTTACAACCGTTAAAAATTTCCGTGGTTACAAGTTATCCATACATTCTGTTATCAATTTGTTATTTGGATTAAAAATGTTGATAATATTTTGTTGATGTTTCAGAACGACAGGGGAGAGCCTGTACGTGAAGCTGGGAATCGAAAAGCAAGCAACTCAGGATGAAATAAAGAAGGCGTTCAGAAAACTGGCTCTCAAACTCCATC
>JAANSM010001500.1:0-18301 GCA_036850725.1 Orchesella villosa
ATAATAGTGGTCATCATCATCATCATCCCTCCATACATATAAGGCATATGCAAGAGAAAGAGAGTAAGGAAGGAATAACCTTTCATTGTCCATTTTAAAAACTATTACCACTGTTTGATTAAGCATGCCGAATGGCCTTACGCACTGATTTTCAGCGTAATCAGCTATTTTTTTAACTTTCCAGCCAATAACTTTCGAGCCGATTGACCAAATTCACTGAAAATATTCAGTGCGGCACCCTTGATGTGTACTACGTGTGTACCAAGTTTGGTCGAAATCGGTCAATGTATGTGGCCAGGAGAATACATACGGACAGACAGGCAGATCAGACGGACAGACAAACTTACACTTAGTAAAATGATAACCCCTATCCTAGAGTTGCCTAATGAGCACAACAAACATGTATATATATTATTTTTTATAAATGTTTGTTTTGTATTGAATCAGTCAACCTTTCCGTAATCATTTGGTATTTATTTTCCCAATGTAGGTCTATACACTAAGTTATTTTCAACTTACACATAAAATTACGTATGTAAATAAAAAACTTTCTTGTGATGTCTTATATATGCTTACTTTACTCAATATAAATAACATTGTATTAATCAAGTTGACTTTGAATACGAATGTAAGGCAAATGTATTGCTTTTTATTGGCCTAGAGTATTATTTATAATAAAATATTTCTATATAGCACTTAATGTAAATTGTTTATATTGGCTCAAACTCTACAGTTTTATGCAAAATCGTTCACCGACGCATACACTCTCAGAAAATCGTGTTTTGCGGCTTTATTATGAGAAAAGCATGAAGCATAATCAAAATAATTTTGCAAACATTATTGTTTTAACACCATAATTTGAACGTGTATCCAATCAATGCAAACGATGCAACGAGTATTCCTCCACTGAACTCAGTTTTTGCTCGCTGTCCTGACGCATCATTAGTTCGTGGTTTCCCACTTCCACTATTCTCTTTGGGATGGGCGTTGTGAGTTTCAACTACGGACAAATACATTATGTCATATAATATTTTATATTAAAATTAGGTTACATCAAACAAAAGACACTTACACACGTTACGATATGACTTACTTTTTGATATTTTTCTTGTGTATGAACTCATTGAGTACTCCTTTTCATTATCCAAATGTTTCCAAAGTCCATAATGGGGAAAATCTGGGTGCTCTTCCGTGAAATCAACTCTCCATGGATTATCAAACGCTTCATACATGAAAACCATTCGTTTCTCTGCATTTGCCCATTGCCCCATCATTTCCCAGAAAGCTTTTTGTTCCACTAATTCATATGGATTGCTACTATTCATTCCACTCGCCCAACCCGTTTCTATATAAAATTGTGCCTTTGCTCCCAGCCCTTTCAGTACATTCTCTAACCCCAATACCTGCTTCGTAATACTTTCTTTAAACGGTCCAGGTCCTCTAGAATAATCTTCTTTTGTAGGTATATTTGGACAAATGAAGAAATCAAAACTTCTCATCTCATCTAGTATTTTTTGGTGATACTCCTCAATTTTAAGTGCCGCTTCGATGGTTTTGCAAGTCGGAAGGGTCATCCCAAATGTCAAATTCATTGCTCGAGATTTTACAATGGCGTTTAAAACTGATGGTGTCTTTGAAGGTGGTATCGTGAAGCCAGCACCATCCAAGACCAATCCCGTAACTGTTCCATCGTAAATTTTATTTGCGGCTTGTAAAATTTCAAACGCAGTTTCTATCTCTGTGCTCAATTTCTGCTGAGACTGTCCACTTACACTTGATGACGACACGCCCTGGTAAACCGTTAATGCAAGTTTATTCTTTTCTTTGTTAATTTGCGCAGCAGCCAAAGCAGTCTCCGCAATACTACTGCATTTATTTATGGTTAAACCAGCCAAATATTGTTCTGCAAATTCCGTTTAAAATTATTTTGAGCATTGTAATTTTAATAATACGCTTTGGGCACACGTTTTAAAAATAATTACTTTACCATCTGGAGCTCCGACGCTGTGTGTGGAAACGTGATGAAAGTTGTCATCTTGGAGGAGATTGAGCATTACTTTGACGTCTTTTAGTGAGTACGACCTTGTAGAATGGGGGTCATCACCATGAGTTACAAACGGAGAGTACAAAACTCCAAGTTGAGAATTTGCCTAATTAATATATAAATCGAAATTCTAACTGTCAATTTATTATTCTAATTAGAATATTGAGTAGGTATAACTTACGCCTATGAACATGTTCAATGCTTCTAGAAGCAGAACCGAGAAAAACATTTTTGCCATTATTAATTTTTAATAGCAAAAAATACCAGAAAAACGAGAAGTCGTGTTTATCCCTATCAAATAAAATTCAGTTACTGATTGAATGCATTGATATTTTTTTCTGACACTTTTATACTTATTTTTAAAGTTAAATGTTCAAACGGTTAACCGAGTAGATGAGTCATAATGATGACATAATGATTTTAGTATAGACTGACAAATATATGTGGTTGATGAGACACAAGCAGGACGCAGTGGAAGTTTTTATTTGGAGTGACTAATTGAGAGCTTAGTGGTATACCAAATACAAACCAAATTTGTTTTTTTTGAAGGATTCATTTATGGTCACATTATCATATATAACTTGTGTTGTATTTGCTGTGAAACGTTTTGATCTAAAGTCCTTTTCATATTTTTTTGTGTGGTTTCTAGGCACAATAATATAATTATTTTAATTAATACTATAGTTATTATCCTAATGGAAACCAAACATTCTTTTCCACTACATTGGAATGATGTCAGAAAGCCAAACTATGGAACAAATCGTTGTTACCCAGAAAATAAATGTGCAAAAAACTGATGTAATTCGTTGCCTAAGAATGAAACCACAAGACAAAAAAATACACAATTAAAATAATTATGCTAACTTTTGCACTCATTTAAAAGGTTTTTAATTCTAAAAGCTTTTCGATGAAACTTAAAATATGATTTTTTTGTAAAATTTAAAAAGCTTTGGAGATGAAATGTCCAAATAAATAAAGTTTAGCTAAAAATTTAATAAAAAGGACGGAATATAATGTATTCTATTTTGTAGGTATATTAAGAAATACAAACATTATACTTGTGCAACTATATGCCTTACTACTAAAAAGTTCCATAAATACATCTTTACAATAATTTCTTTCTTTGCATTGGCGTTTTAACCTTCGGTATTTTTTGTCGGATCAATAAATTCGAATAAAAAATAATCGCAATTGTCAAACATGAAATGGGAAATTCAGAACATATGAAATTTTTTCAGTATATAACTTCTTGTACCTTCTTTTGAGTTTTAAACAATATTAAGAGCTTCAAAAATTTAATAATATAATTTAAAATTCTTCAGGTAGATGAAATTCATTAAATTTTCCAATTTATACAAAAAAAATGTCTTCTTGTAGGAAACTATGACGCATGGCGATCCGTTTTAAAGCAAACCAACCGTAATGTCTTGAACATGTTTTAAAGTCATTTTTATTTGATTTTAGGATAAAAATGGATTAAAACCGCTTAAATTTTTTAACATGACATTTAAGAAACACAATTCAACGTATTCCAAGGATAAAATCTAAGTGGGACCGTCCACTGGATAGTGGAAATTTCCACCCCGGAAGAAACGGAAATTTCCACCTATGCTGGGGTGGACGAAATGTACAGAGTGAACGAAAGTGGACAAATCACAACTTATGCAGTAATTTAGATGCTGTAGCTAAACAAATTAAATAATATGCTATAACAAATCCATTTATGTTTCTAGTAATCAAATCCCTATAATTTTAATCGAAACTTGTCATTTTGGGGATGTTAGATGATGTGTTCGATATATTACAGCAATAGCAATGTATAATACATGCAATGTACATTGCTAATGTGTGTATTTATCACGAGTAACTCAATATGCATTTAAAGTTGACAGTAATTCCAATTAATTTTACTTTAATTCAAGTAAATTTGCTAATATATCAATTCTAGCTCCAGAGATATTAACTTTATATACCATTCCTAAGATCAAGATTTAATATAGCCTCTTATGGGGAAATTTAAATTTGGCTCCCCAGTCACATGGCATTGTCCATTTCGTCCGTTTTATCCGCTTTCTTCCATTTTGTCCATTTCGTACTGTCACACCCAAAAGGGCTTACATTGGATAAAATCGATCGCGGATGGATAAGTATTCAAAAACCCCCAAATAACATAAAATTCAGCATTGCCAGTCAAGATATAAAAATTGTGAGACGTTGTCACTTCCAACTCCAGAACTTTTTAGCGTTTTGTGATAGTCTATTCCGTTTAAAAACCTCTAACTGTACGTTGGCGCAAGTGAGCTTCATAAAATAAACTATAGAATTTTCCAAAGTTTCTTCGAATTTTCATCCCGTTCTCAAAAACCTGTGCCTCGCCAGTGAAATGTTTAGCACGAGACTTGAACGTACACTTGCACAAATTTCAAGGATAAGCACAAACCTTGGTATAGCAGCAATAAAATTCGACAGAGCTTCTTTCACTGTCTCCGTACAATCTCATTTGCACTGGAAGGTAAGGGTAAACACATGCATAGTTCAGTTTTGGACATTAGCTACACTATTCATCATTCACAAATACTACAAGCTTGGGGAATTGAATCGATTTAACCTCACTGTCGCCTACTGGTTGGCTGGCCTGATGTTAGTCATCCTACAATCTGTCCTATGTGAGTTCCCCCACGACATCGCCAAAGTTCTGAACGGCTTACTGGGATTTTTAAAACACATGCACAGTAAGAATTTCCTACACAGAATCTATTATTTGCAAGTTTAAGAAGAAGAAAACTTTGAAGTTTTAGCACAAAAATGTAATTTTAATTAATGTAATTTTTGCAGGAACATACAACTCATCATTCGACCCCAATAAATGTAAATTGAACATGCTACTTGAAATTACGTTTCATATAATGGCACTGCTTGCCATTTTATTCAACCTCCTAATCGATCTCTATTTAATATATGACCCCAGAGGAGCAGTATTCCTCGGCAATTTGGTACCCCAGCAGCGCTTCAACATTTTTGTTAGAGTCGTCGTAATTCTTTATCACGTACATGGCAACTTTGTGCTCATATTTGGCTCCCTCTTATTCGGGTATGCGGTCATGATGTATGGCTTTTACCTTACCCCAATTCTCCTCCGGGAACTGCGAATTGGTCGTGGGAATTACAAAATGGATAGCAAACTTCGACGATCAGAAAACATTCGACATGTTTTCCGATCCATTCAAATTCTCCAGGCAAATGTGTTGTGCACGTTGGGACCATTTGCTTTGGTAGCCAATGCGGGTGTCACAATGACTGCCCTGTATATCAATTTCGTTCTCATCAGATACTGGGAGCAGCTGGAGATGTTAAGTACCGCGCAGTTTCTAATTATCACAGCCGTTTTCACGGGATTTTGGACGTTTGTACTGGAACTCGGTCGCATGTTGTTTGTCAAAGGAAATAAAGTGTTGGGGTCTTGGAAGGGGGATAAATGGGGTAGCTCTAAGAAGAATAAGGTAATGAAAAAGTTCCAACGGTCGTGCAAACCAGTCATAATTTGTTATGGAAAACAATTTGTCATTGGTCGCGCTAATGTGCTGGGATTTTTTAGAGGAATTTCTAAAGGCATGTTTCGTGCGTTGCTGATGACCAAAAAATAATATTTCCTTTTGTTACACCCTTATTTCATGCTTATACGATTGCACGTTTCGTTGCATTTTTTAGTATACACCGAATTTAGAACGAATAAGTTGTGCGGGTTATAATGTTAATATATGAACTTTGTGCTATAAAATTATGTTATTTTTTAATTTGCTTCTCAGCTTACAAGTTAATGTTCAATGGCAGTGGGTTTAAAGTTTACTACTATATTCAAATCGCAGTGCATTTTCTGGTGATGTGATTTTTCGGCGATGTATACTCCACTCATCGTATATTATTATAGTAATAATTTATAATATTACGCATTTTACAGGCTAATATTGTTTGTTCCAATTTCATTTGTTTTGAATTTCTGCATGATTTTGTCGTAAAATATTAAGTAAAGATGTACGTTTAACATCTAACAAAAAATCCTTTAATGCTTAGGGGGGGGGAAAGTCTTATTATTTAAGGTTTCACGTAAACTTGGAAATAGAGACATGCACTTTATCGGCCACTCTAAATATCCATCACCCATTGCCCTATATTCACAAGAATCTTATATATTCCGTAACTTGTACTCAGTCTGCTATAAAGTGTGTTATTTGGAGACTTATTTTACAATGAATACTACTGATAAGTGGTCTAATCAGTTATGCACTTAACTAATAAGTTATAATAAAGTTACACGTTGGGATAATGTATTAATCGTCTTTTATTTAAGACGACACGACAAGGAACTGAACTCAAGACAATGAGGAGACAGCATGTTACATGAGAACAAACATATACAGACATACAGAGTAGTTGAGACTAGAGCATTTTATGCCATTTCATGATACAGTTACTCATATCTACACATAAAGTAAAATGCCACCACATGAACTGAGAAGCTTGTGGGTAATATAAATTGCTATAAATATACAATATAAATTAGTCGGTAGTTATTTTTGGATGATTTTTGGCTGAGGCGATGTAAAATTTCTGCATTTTTTTGTGTAGAAATATATATAATATTTGTTCCATGTTCTTTTATGTATATACATTTTTTTAGGGGTGATGGTGATGTTAAGAGACTTAAGGCAAAAAATTAATTTAATTAAATATTGGTCTCTGTCAGAAAGACAGCCACGGGCTTACTAGTATACAAATATAACATTTGTCCGAGTATGTATATGCCTTACAACTTTATTGTCCCAAAGTACCTCTATACGTTAAACCGTTTTTCTTGGCGTAATGTATTTAACATTTTATCCTTCGTAATTTATCGTCAAGTCAATAAATTTTATTTAAAAAATAATCGCTTATCTCAAACAAGAAATAGGCAGTTCAGGAAATGTCGAATTTATTCAGATTCTTCATCGATTAATTTCTTCAAAATAATATCATATAACATTTTCGATTTTAAACCACCTTAAGAGCATACAAAAAATTTAATCATTTTAGCATTACCCAGAATTCAAATTTTCATGTTTAAGGTAGATGGAGCACATTTATTATTCAATTTAGAATGCTCAAAATCAAGGAAAAGAATGCTTTCTTGAAGAAAACTAAGAGTATTGGTGAGTCGTTTTAAAACAAAGCTATCGTAATAATTTAGATAAGCACGCCCGTTTTAAGGTATTCCAATGGTTTGGTATAATCGGCCGTGGATGGATAAGTATTGAAGACATACTGAGAAAATAAATTGAACATTGGTTAGAAGTCAACATATATAAGTTGTGTGTTGACATGTCCAGGCGCAGAACTACTTAGCTCTTTGTGAAAGCCTATTCAATTTAAATGACTCTAAATCTAAGTTGTTTAACCAAGTAACCAATAAAAGTTTCCAAATTTTCTTAAAATTTTCATCCCGTTCGAAAAAACGGTGCCCCACCAGAGAAATGTTTAGCACGAGACTTGAAACGTCACTTGTACATATTTCAAGGATAAGTTCATACCTTGGTATAGCAGCAATAAGATTTCACAGAGTTACTTTCACTGTTTCTGTACAATCTCATTTGCAATGGAAGGTACGGCTAAACACATGCATAGTTCAGTTTTGGGCAATAGCTGCACTATTCATCATTCACAAATACTACAAACTTGGAGAATTGAATCGATTTAACCTCACTGTCGCCTACTGGTTGGGTGGACTGATGATGGTCATCCTACAATCTATCCTTTGCGAGTTTCCTCACGACATTGCCAAAATGTTGAACGGCCTACTGGGATTTCTAAAACACATACATAGTAAGAATTATTGGAATTTTTCTATTATAATTTTCAAAAGTAAAAACAAAAACATTTATGATTGCAGGAAAATACAACTCATCATTCGACCCAAATAAATGCAAATTGAATATGCTACTTGAAATCACGTTTCAAGTTTTGGCACTGCTTGCCATTGGCTCCTACCTGATTCTCGGACTATACGTAATGTATGACCCCAGAGCTGCAGTATTCCTTGGGGATTTGGTACCAGAACAATACTTCAACATTTTCATTAGAGTTCCCGTCACCCTTTATCACGTACATGGCAATCTTGTGTTCATATTTGGCTCCCTCTTATTAGGATATGCGGTAATGTTGTATGCCTTTTACATTACCCCAATCCTCCTCCGGGAACTGCGAATTGGTCGTGGGAATTACAAAATGGATAGCAAACTTCGACGATCAGAAAACATTCGACATGTTTTTCGATCGATTCAAATCCTCCAGGCGAATGTGTTGTGCACGTTGGCGCAATTTGCTTTGCTAACCAACGCGGGTCTCACATGGACTACTTTGTATATCAACTTCGTTCTCATAAGATATTGGGAGCAGCTGGAGATGTTAAGTAGCACACAGCTTCTTATTATCACAGCCGTTTTCACGGGATTTTGGACGTTTGTGCTGGAACTCGGTCGTTTGTTGTTTGTCCAAGGGAATAAAGTGCTGGGGTCCTGGAAGGGGGATAAATGGGGTAGCCCGAGGGAAAATAAGATAATGAAAAAGTTCCAGCGGTCATGCAAACCAGTCATAATTTGTTATGGGAAACAGTTTGTCATTGGTCGCGCTAATGTGCTAGGGTTTGTTAAGGGAATTTCCAAAGGCATGTTTCGTGCGTTGCTGATGACAAGAAAATAATATCTCCTTTTGTTACACCCTTATTTCATGCTGATACGATTGCACGTTTTGATGCATCTTTTGGTATACAGCGAATTAAGAACGAATTAGTTCTACAGGATATAATGTATGAGCTTCGTGTTACTATACTATTTGAATTTATGAATTTGCTTTCTCAGCTAAGTGTTCAATTGCAGGGTGTATCCCTTCAGCATTATATGCAGACTTGAACAAGTTTTCTGGTCATATGATTTGCCAGCGATGGATACTACAGTCACCGTAGGTCGTCTATTAATATCAATCATTGATATTATTATAAATTCTACAATCTGATAATGTTTACACGTATTACAATTAAGTACATTTAAGATGATAGAAATTGTGATCTTATGATGGCAACTTCCATTGGAATAGATTCAGCATAACTTTGATGCCTTTTATTAAGTAAGACCTGGTAGAATGTTGATCATCCCCTGAAGATACGAATGGAGATTACAAAACTCCAAGTTGAAATTTTTCAACTGGGCACAATCAATTACAGGAAAAAAGGGATTTTACCAATTTAAATTTTTTTTGCATAATATTATGTTTAACGCCATAATTTGAAAAAGCATTTCAATAAGTCCAAATGAAGCTAAGGTCATTCCTCCACTAAACTTAGTGCTTGCTCGTTGCACTGACGCATCATTATTTCGTGGTTTCCCACTTCCTCTGTTGTAAGTTTCAACTACGAAAAAATACATTATGTCATATAATATTTTATATTAAAAATTACGTTATATATCAATTTACGAAAACCATTACGTACGTTATAAGGTATGACTCACTTTTTGAAATTTTTCTCGTATATGAATTCTTTTCTTTGAGTACTCCTTTTCATTGTCCAAATGTTTCCAAAGTCCATAATGGGAAGAATATGGGAGTACTTCCGTGACATCAGCTCTCCATGGATTATCAAACGCTTCATACATGAAAACCATTCGTTTCTCTGCATTTGCCCATTGCCCCATCATTTCCCAGAAATTTTTCTGCTCCACTAATTCATATGGATTGCTACTGTTCATTCCACTAGCCCAACCTGTTTCTAAATAAACTTTTGTTTTTGCTCCCATCTTTTTCATTTCATTCTCCAACTCCGATACTTGCTTCGTAATTCTTTCTTTGAAGGGTCCAGGTCCTCTAGAATAATCATCTAATGTAGGTATATTTGGACAAATAATGAAATCAAACCTTTCAAGCGCATGTAGTACAGCTTGACCTAAACTCTCCAACTTAAGTATCCCTACGGTGCTTTTACAAGACTCCCGGTTCAGCCCAAATGTCAAATTTATTGCTCGAGATTTTTTGGCAGCGTTTAAAATCGATGGTAACTCTGAAGGTATTCCTGGTAAGCCAGCACTAGCCGTCAAGACCAATGCAGTAACTGTTCCGTCGTAAATAATATTCGCAGCTTGTGCAATTTCAAACGAAATTTCTATCTCTGTGCTTAGCTTTTGCTCAGACAGCCCACTGCCTGGAGACACGCCCTGGTAGACGGACAATGCAAGTTTATTCTTTTCTTTGTTGATTTGTGCAGCAGCTAAAGCAGTATGGACAATACTACTGCATTGATTTATTGTTGAGCCAGCAGAATATTGTTCTAAAAATTCAATTAAAAAATATTTTAAAACCTTTTCGTCAAATATAATAAAAATAATAATTACCATCTGGAGCTCCGACACTTTGTGTGGAAACGTGATGAAAGTTTTCATCTTCTAGAGATTAAGCATAACTTTTATGTCCTTTAATGAGTAAGACTGGGTAGAATGTGGGTCATCCCCTGGAGTCACAAACGGAGAGTACAAAACTCCAAGTTGAGAATTTGTCTAATTAATAGTAAAGTGAAATATCAACGGTTTGCAAACGATATCAATTTAGTATGCTAATTGGAATAAAAAATATTTAAAACGTACGCCTATTAGAATGTTTAATACGCCTAGAATCAGAACCGAAAAAAACAACCTTGCCATTATAAATATAAGAAAATACCAGTGAAAGGAAAAAAACAAGTTTATCCCTAACAAACAAAATTGAATTGCTGTATGAATGCTCTGACATTTTTTCATGAGGCTTTTATACTTCTTTCAAACGTTCAATTTTCAATCGGCTTCAAGGGTAATTGGTCAAAATATTTATAGCGATTCTATCATAGACTCACAAGTAAATGTGTCAGAAGCTCACACGACGCAAATGCCGTTTATATTTGCAGTGACTAATTCAGAAATGAGAGCTTTGTGGCCAACAAAATAAGAACCACAATGTTTTCGTTCAAGGTTTCTGCATTACGTTGTCTGATAACTTGAATAAAATGGGCTATAAACGTAGTTAATCTTTTTTGATATAAAGCTCTGTGGTGCTTCTACTTAGTTTGTGTCCAGAAAAATATATTTTATGTATAAGAATTCATTCTCTTTACATGAAAACACGACATACTTTTGCTCTTAAATTCTTAAATGAAAATAAAAATCACAACAATTAATGGAATTCTTCTTGCCTAGAAAATAAAGGTGTTACACACTAAAGCAAATCGTGGCTAAAAACTGAAACTTGTCCTCAACAAATATAATATATTTTTTTCATAGCACCCAGGGGAAACCATTTAAATCGTTCAATGAAACTGGTAAAATGTTCTGAAACATGCATGAAATTAAAACTATCGACAAACTTAAGCGGAAGTTTCAACTTATAAAACTTATAGACAACTTATAAAAAGACCGAAACATAATGTCATATATACTATTTCGTATGTACAACTACAAAATACAAATGTTTTATTTGAATAAATATATGCCTTAGCTTACCCCTTAAAAGTTCCATAATAATCTTCATACAGATCTTCATTAAAATCAAGAAGCAGGTACTTCAGGAAATATCAAACTTCTCCAGTAAATTATTTCCTTTATTGTCATTTTTAAATTGTATTAAATCTATTACGAACATGAGTAAATATAATCATGAAACTCAAAATTCATGTTCTCGTGTTCTTGGTAGTTAAATCCTATTAAATTTTTCAATTTAGATACGTAAAATAAAATTTCCTTGAATACAACTAAGGCTACTAGTAAGTCATTTTAACATAAAGCAACCGCAATTTTAAAGCATTTAAAAAATAATTCCACAATGCTTATTCAATTATAGGAAAAAAGGATTGTGCCTGAGCTTGGCAAATGAAATTTAGGTGGACCTTGGCAAGGCCCAAAATTGGACAAAAACGACATATGATTTAGGTTGGAAAACTATGAAATGATTAGACTTTGATCATGGCAGTCACATAATTACAATAGAACAGTATATCAAATAGTAAATTTTGTCCATGGGGATCCCTGAACAACTATAAAGCTTTACAACATTTAATGTATGGTTGGGATCGCGAAAGTAAAATTCGAAATCCATTCCTGGAATCCGACACCAATGGTCACTCAGAAAAAAACAACTATGCAAAACTTTGCAAACAAAAAACTGTTTTTTTGGTGTTTGCCATCATGCAAATTTGGAAAAGAAATCTTTGCCATCTTCATACAACCTAAACTTTTTTGTACGAACTTGGCAGATTCCATGATAGGCAAATTTTCTCTTTGCCAAGCTCAGGCGCTTCGGAAAAAAGGGATTATATAGCTATGCAAAATTTTGAACATGCCATTAAAGCTATACGTTTTAATGTATTCCATGCATAGAATTGACCGCGGATGGGTAACTATTGAAAATTACAAAGAAAATATTATTATGATTGTATATTTCTAGTCAGGACATAAAAGTGGTGAGTTGTCACGTACATAGATGCATAGCCTTTTGTGATTTGTTTTTTCAATTCTTCGTCAGTGAAATTAAGGCAATAGGCAATAAGATTTCCCAAATTTTCTCTAACTTTTTTATCGTGTTCAAAAAACGGTGTCTCCCCAGAAAAAACATAGGGTTTTATTTGCTGTGAAACATTTTGATCTAAAGTTCTTTTCATATTTTTTTGCGTGGGTCCTAGGCATAAGAGTATAATTGCTTTATTTAATATTATGGTTATTATTCTAATGAAAACCAAACATTTCCCAAACCAAACTCAAGGTTTTTAAATCTAAAAGCTTTTCGATGAAATCTAAAATACGTGCAATTTTTTTATAAAATTTAAAAAGCTTTGGAGCTGAAATGTCCAAATAATTAAAGTTAAGCTAAAAATTTAATAACAAGTACGGAACATAATATATTGTATTTTGTAGGCATATTAAGAAATGCAAACATTATACTTGTGCAAGTATATACCTTACTACTAAAAAGTTTCATAAATACGCCTATACAATAATTTATTTATTTGCATTGACATTTTGACCTTCGGTATTTTTTGTCGGATCAATAAATTTTAATAAAAAATAATTGCAATTGTCAAACATGAAATGGGAAATTCAGAACATATGAAATTTTTTCAGTATATAAATTCTTGTACCTTCTTTTGAGTTTAATCAATATTAAGAGCTTCAAAAATTTAATCATGTAATTTAAAATTCTTAAGGTAGATGAAATTCAATATATTTTTCAATTTACGAAATAGAATGTTTTCTTGTAGGAAACTATGACTCTTGGCGAAAAGTTTTAAAGCAAACCAACCGTAATATTTTGAACATGTTTTAAAGTTTTTTGGTCATTTTTATTTGATTTTAGGATGAAAATGGATTAAAACAGCTTAAAATTTTCAACATGACATTTAGGAAAAATAATTCGACGTATTACAAAGGATAAAATCGATTGCTGATGGATAAGTATTATTCAAGAACCACAAATAACAGAAAATTGAGTATTGCTAGTCAAGATATAAAAAATGTGAGTTGTCATGTCCAACTCCAGAACTTCTTAGAGTTTTGTGATAGTCTATTCAATTTAAAAACCTTTTCAAAAATATCTTGAAAATTGTCATCCTGCTCCAAAAACATTATCTCCCTAGAGATGTTTAGCACGAGACTTGAACGGTCATTTGTACAAATTTCAATTATAAACTCATACCTTGGTATAGCAGCACAAAAATTTCACAGAACTTCTCTCACTATTTCCGTACAATCTCATTTGCAATGGAAGGTAAAGGCTAAACACATGCATGGTTCAGTTTTGGGCAATAGCTACACTCTTCATCATTCACAAATACTACATACTTGGAGAGTTGAATCGATTTAACCTCACTGTCGCCTACTGGCTGGGTGGACTAATGTTGGTCATCCTGCAATCTATCATTTGCGAGTTCCCGCACGACATCGCCATTATTCTAAACGGTCTACTGGGTTTCTTAAAGCACATTCACGGTAAGAATTATTGGAATAAATTGTTTCCAAATTGAAAAAATAATCTAAAATTTAGTGCAAAATCTATCACTCATTTGATTGCAGTAACGTACAACTCATCATTCGACCCGAATAAATGCAAATTGAACATGCTACTTGAATTCACATTTCAAGTAATGGCACTGCTTGCCATTGGTTTCTACCTGATTCTTGTATCCTACATAATATATAATCCAAGAGGTGCAGCATTCCTTGGGGATTTGGTACCAGAACAACATTTCAACATTTTCTTTAGAGTTTTCGTCATTCTCTACCACGCACATGACACCTTTTTGCTCATATTTGGTTGTCTCGTATTAGGATATCTAGTAATGATGTATGGCTTCTACCTTACCCCAATTCTCTTCAGGGAACTACGAATTGGTCGTGGGAATTACAAAATGGATTGCCAACTTCGACGATGCGAAAACATTCGACATGTTTTCCGATCCATTCAAATCCTCCAGGCGAATGTGTTGTGCACGTTGGCGCAATTTGCTTTGATTACCAACGCTGGTCTCACAATGACTGCCATGTACATCAACTTCGTTCTCATCAGATATTGGGAGCAGCTGGAGATGTTAAGTAGCGGACAGCTTCTAATTATCACAGCCGTTTTCACGGGATTTTGGACGTTTGTGCTGGAACTCGGTCGTTTGTTGTTTGTCCAAGGGAATAAAGTGTTGGGGTCCTGGATGGGGGATATATGGGGTAGCGCTAAAGAAAATAAGATAATGAAAAAGTTTCAGAGGTCATGCAAACCAGTCATTATTTGTTATGGGAACCAATTTGTCATTGGTCGAGCTAATGTGCTTGGATTGTTTAGGGGAATTTCCAAAGGCATGTTTCGTGCGTTGCTGATGACCAAAAAGTAAGGTTTCCTTTACTTTCACACATATTTTGGATTGATGCAATTGCACGTATGATCGCATTCGTTGTAGGGTACAGTTATTTCCAACACAATCCCAGTTATATAGGATATAATATATGAGGAAATGATATATGGTTTGTGTTATTTTTATTTATGAATATTTGCTCTCTCAACTTAGACATTTCACAAGTCAGTAACATATGCTTATTCCGATTTAAATATTTTTAAATTTCCGCTTGAATTTGTAGTAAAATATTAATTAAACATGCGTGTTTAACATTTTGACAAAAATATTTACATACATGTATACAGTGACCAAACGTACCCCCTTGAGGGGTACAGTACCCCAGTTCACATTAATGCCCCCCTTTTAATATGTGTACCCCATGCTACCCCTTGACACAGTCGTATCGCATTCACAATTTCATAAAACCAATGTTTATACCACCCATAGTTTACCATTACGATATACAATATAAATATGATCATTCATCATTCTAATACAACAATTGAGTGCGATGATGAATTAGGCTTTCACCAGGCACATACTCTGTTATTTCGTGGCAATGGCTAACATATAACTAATTATTAGCTAGCATAGCACATGATGAAATAGTTTTAAGTTAATTTAATGTTTACACGAAATATTATCAATTATAAAAAACATTAGGACGAAATAGAATTTTAATTTCAGCTCTGGATAGCTCGACGAAAGGAGACACGTAATTTTTGGTAAAATAAATTAAAAACAATATCGACCTGTAGGCCACTGTCCAACAATAAATAGGTAGATATCAAATACAAAAAAAATCATGCGCCAATTTCTGTTACAAACTTTTTCTCATTTTGTTATTTTAAATTAAAACTATATTACATTTAATCCTCCGTCTCAAAACAATTTTTCAATTTTGAGGTTACATGAAAAGTATTATTTTTCATCATAAGTTATAAATTATAAAAACCCGTAAATTATAAAAAGTTGGAAAAATCGGCTTTACTTCTCCATGACAAAGACCAAGAAAGAAATAGAGTGATTTTAAGACAACTAATTTTCTGGAACATGATTCAATTATTTTTTTAATGCAAGCAATACCTTTCAAAGTATTCCATTAGATAGAATCTTGAGAAAACAAGTAACACAAAAACAAAGCTTAAAATGGTATGTCATATAGGTGGGATTTGTCATGGCCAAGCCCAGAACGGCTTAAACTTTTGTGATAGTTTCTTAAAAAATGAAATTCCTCCAAAAGTAAGCTAATAACACTAAGCTTTATTACATTAACGCTTAAATTCCCAAAGTTTACGTCAAATTCAAAAAATTCCACATTTAACTAGTCATGTTTAGCACGAGGCTTGAACGGTCATGCGTACAAAGTTTTAGGATAAGCGCATACCTTGGTGTAGTAGCTATAAAATTCAACAGGGCTTCTTTCGCTTTCTCCGTACACTCTCATTTGCAATGGAAGGTGAGGCTAAACACAACCCTTCTTCAAGTTTGGGCAGTAGCTGTGCTCTTCATCATTCACAAATACTACAAACTTGGAGAACTGAATCGATTTAACCTCACCGTCGCCTATTATTTGGGAGGATTGATGTTGGTTATTCTACAAATTCTCCATTGCGAGTTCCCGCACGACATTGCCATCGCTCTAAATGGTTTATTTGGATTCTTAAAACACATGCACCGTAAGAAACATTTGCATATTTTGTATCCAAATTCAAATGAAAGAGCCTAAATTTTAGCGCAATACATTGATTATTGTAGGAACGTACAATTCATCATTCGACCCCAATAAATGCAAACTAAACATGCTGCTTGAAGTCACCTTTCACATAATGGCAATGCTTGGGACTGTATTCTATTTGCTACTCGTACTCTTCATAATATATGATCCCACCGCAGCAGTATTCCTTGGGGATTTGGTACCAAAACAATACTTCAACATTTTCGTTAGAGTTTCCGTCATCATTTATCACGTACAAAGCAACTTTTTGCTCATATTTGGCTGCGTTTTATTAGGATATGCGGTAATTATGTATGCCTTTTACGTTACCCCAATCCTCCTCCGGGAGCTGCGAATTGGTCAAGGAAATTACAAAATGGATAGCAAACTTCGACGATCAGGTAACACACGACATGTATTCAGATCCATTCAGATTCTTCAGGCAAATACGTTGTGCTTGCTGGGGCCATTTGCTTTGATAGGAAACGCTGGCCTCACAATGACTACCTTGTATATCAACTTCGTTCTCATCAGATATTGGGAAAAGCTGGAGATGTTAAGTAGGGCACAGCTGCTTATTGCAACAGGCACTTTCATGGGATTTTGGATGTTTGTGCTGGAACTCGGTCGTTTGTTGTTTGTCCAAGGAAATAAAGTGTTGGGGTCTTGGAAGGGGGATAAATGGGGTAGCGCTAAGGAAAATAAGATAATGAAAAAGTTTCAGAAGTCATGCAAACCAGTCATTATTTGTTATGGGACCCAATTTGTCATTGGTCGCGCTAATGTGCTTGGGTTTGTCAGGGGAGTTTCTAGAGGTATGTTTCGTGCGTTGCTAATGACTAAGAAATAATCTCTTGATTGCACAGCTATCGTCACGTTTCTCTCATTATTGATAAGGGAAAGATGATGTTCATGCTTGGTTTAAAAAAAACCTAAATGTTATTTCTTTGTGTATTTGCATGATTTAAAACCGCGTTAAATTACTTATAAAATTATGTAGTGACTGATGACAGGTTTTGAATTCGTAGCAAGTTGTCTTATGTGTTATTTATATGAGATAATTAAGCTTGACCTGGGAACCAAGCATCGTATTTGGACACATTATTGGAAGGAAATTTATTTAGATCTGTTTTTAATAACGCGGAATTAAACGAACAATACTAACTACTTGACTTTAGTTATAAGTACAATATAACTTTAACTTGTGAATATCGGTACTTCAACATTTCTATGACGGTTTGTAAACCTAGGTAAACCTTCAATTTTTAGGTATGACAAAAAACATGTAATTCATGATCATTCTAATTTTGAATGACAATTTTACTACACATAAGTAATTCTCATGTACTAAAAAGCATAACTTGTAAACTTGTTGTTTAGAATAAGTATCGTCTACATGGAAAAAAATTAACACAAAATAGCATTAAAGTTCTCCTCCAGATAGCTTGATGAAAAGTGATATGATATCCTTGATATCAGACCAGAGACGTAGGAGACCCTGTGACGAGCATTATTCTTGTGATTCTGCTTATTTCCGGAAGAGAACCTTATGTCCTTGACTACAGTATTTCTTTATTAAATTTTCGTTTTATCTATAGTGTATCATCATGACACA
>JAANSM010001501.1:0-18297 GCA_036850725.1 Orchesella villosa
CAGCTTTCTGCAACATTACCATGTCCTTGGAGACAACTGTCACATTTTCTCCCACCGAATCCTTCTCTACAAGGACATTGTCCGGTGTCGTGATGACAGCTTCCTGTCAATAAACTTCCTATTTCGTTACAATCGCAAGATGTACATGAGCCATTCAAAGGATTCCCATAATGCCCCATGACACATTCATCGCAATTCCAGCCTATTGTGTTTCTCGGGCAGACAAGACATTCGCCTGTTAAATGGTCACAAATGTCTGGGCTTCCACCACCACCACCATCCATATTTGATGCGCAAGCACATGGTTTGCAACTGTCACCCGGCTGCGTGGGATTACCATAATAGCCATTGGCACACCTGTGCAAATAATAAAAATTGTTTATAATCCGAATTCTTTGTCATTTATTCAAATTTAAATGAATTTTTTGTGTAATCCATTACCTTTCGCAATAAGGACCTTCATAGCCAAGAGGACACGCATTACATTCATAACCCCCTCCTATTACGAGCTTACAAGTTGGACTGAAATTATTCCCAGATGTTCGGAGTGGACATTCACAAGGTTTACAGGCAGAATGGTCCTCTATTGTCGTGGGATCCCCGTAAAATCCTTCTTTACAGAATTGGCAGTGATCTCCTGTCGTATTGTGATCACACGTCTGTATTAAAAAACAACATAAACTTGGTTTTATCAGCAATTTATGTCAATTTAAACTGAAAAATTGATTTTCTGACAATAATGACATTTCTGTCAATTTCGACATACACGACATTTGTGACCGACATTTCTGTCAATAATGACAAATACGTCTCTCTATCCTTACCAAGCAATTTCCTTCAAAATCACAAGATTCCGAATGTCCATTACAGTCAACACTTGACACATTCATTCAACCAACTATCCTTCCTCAGTTTCCTATATCCATAGGCACACTCCTCACAACTAGCCCCTTTATATCCTTCCGGACACCTGCAAACTTCCACCGACGTCGCCATCCTCTGCCCTTCTTCCACCACCCCATTTTTATCCGCTTTCTCCAAATGCACAGCATGCAACAACCCCTCAATCTGATCGGTATGATATTTCGCTCTAATCAAAACTTTTCTGATATTCGACAGCGCCTCCATAACATCATACCTCGTGCACGGCACAGGTCTCCCTTGTGCCCCCTGCCTTGGCTCAATTATGTGATTGTCAACATCAGGCAAAACCACACAATTCATTTCGCTCAGTACCGCGCCCACCGTCTCATTGTTGCCCTCGTGCAGAGCGTGGCTAAAACCTAGCATTGTGTTTGAACTCTGAAAGGAAAATTATTTTTAATTAGAATAATTTCCTAAGCTAATAAATATTTATACAACATCAGGCAATACCACACAATTCATTTCGCTCAGTACCGCGCCCACCGTCTCATTGTTGCCCTCGTGCAGAGCGTGGCTAAAACCTAGCATTGTGTTTGAACTCTGAAAGGAAAAGTATTTTTTTAATTAGAATAATTTCCTAAGCTAATAAATATTTATGACAAATAATTATGAGCACCTGCAAAATCAGATCGTAATCAGGAATCGGCTTGCCACTCGTATCCCCTCGAGCTCTTACCCAACTCACTGTAAAAATGAGCTTGAGCCCATAAGAATCAATGTGATTGCCACCAAATATAGGGGAATTAGTTGACCAATAGTATTCAGTAAAGGAGGCAAACTCCTCATTTGCAATTTGATGAGTGGCTCCGATTTGTGTTGCAGGCACAGTTTTTGTCCCGTGGAGATCCGTGACGAACCAGTTCTCCACGTCAGAAATCTAATGTAATTTTGTAATGCCAAAAAAATCAATCAATCAATTAAAAATCAAGATGAAAGTTTATTTTTCATTTGAGATTTTTTTGTTTTTAAATTCAAAACTCAACCTGCATAATCGGAAAAGAAGAGGAGGTACATTGACTCGTCACCCCGTGGCAAAAACATTGGGTGCAGCCGTCAGGATTCTCTTTTATGAGGTTGAAAAAGCTGGATTTGCAGGTGGAACAGTGGAGCCCTTCCACGTTGGTTTTACAACGACATTCCCCATCACAATCCATGTTGGTAATGCCGGGGATGTGACAAGGACAAGTTACACAGCGGGGAAACCCTTTGAAACCCATGGCGCATTTGGAACAGCGCGGGCCTTCGTAACCTTCTTTGCAGAAGCAGTCGCCAGCGTTCTAAAATACAAAAATTGTTCATGAAATTATGAAAAATTTCTATTTGTTAAGAAAGTTTTTCTTTTTCTCACTTTGCCCCATTTTTGACCTTCCTCTTCGGAGCCGACACAGCTTCCTTTGCTCCCGTTTAGATCGCAGTCACATTTTACACATGGATTTGGGTCGTCTACAAAAATGCCTTTGGGTCTGTAGTAACCCATCAACACATTTTTCACAGTTGATCCCAGTTGTATTATGCTGCAACGAGAGGAAATATCACTTTTTTATCTCTTCTCAAAATCGTGGCATTCCTTTTTTATCATATCAAGTTAATTACTACTTTGTTAAAAGCTTGCTAATGGAAGCTGAACTCCTTAAGATAATAAAAAATAATTTTTTTTAATTTCAAAACGGATTTAGAAAAGTAGCGAAACAATAAAAAATATTTTAAATCTACAAAAACTGGATGAGACCTAATGCATTTAGCAATACAAAAATTACTGCCAATGAGAGGGAGACGGACAGACAAAAATATCATTTTGTAAAAAAACTTCAGAATTTTTTATGATAAAAGTTTCAAATTCAATTTGTCAAAAAAGTACTCAAGCGTGAAATTTTTCAGCTAATTAAACAACCCATCAAAATAATTCTTTCAACATCCATTTTTTTTCTTACTTTGCAATCCAGACAAACACCACCACCATCCAATTCCCCATGCCCATTCCTACTCTTTCTCTGCTCATGAATGACACTATCATAAACACAACTTTCTGCATGTCCATAACACTCACAAGGCTCACACCTCGCACTCGCCGTTGAATTCCCCGCTCCCCAAGGATACTGATTAAAAAGTGGGCAACAAATATCACACCGATCTCCACAAGTATTGTGTTGACACATGCACTTCTCACTCTCACTTCCATTTTCCATGACGCACTCATTCGCATGTCCAAAACAGACACAATGTCCGCCAATCGAGATATCTTTAATGGAATAAAAATATCTTCGAAGCACACTCTTATCAAGGGACCTTCCTTCAGGGCCTCCAACATTCATCAAATCTCCATGAAGCGTCCTAATTTTTTGGAGCCTTAATCTAACATAACGCGCCATAGTAAAGCGTGTTAGCGCCTCGGAAGGGCCGTCCGCGCCTGGCCTTCCGTTAACCAAACTTGTGTGAATTTCCCCGCCTTCGAAGGGGGTAATTTGAGAATAATAGGAGGTGCAAATGACTTCCTCGTCATCGTTATAAGAGGGTTTTCCCGCTTTCGCCCGGATTTTATAGCGGGACCAACACTCAGCATCAGAGATGGCGTAGTACTGCCACGGAAGGTAGACATATCCATCGAGACTTCGCTCCAAAATCCAGTTTCCAGGACGCGGGCTTATTGCCGCTTTAATTATGATGTAGGCAACCTGATANCCAAAATCCAGTTTCCAGGACGCGGGCTTATTGCCGCTTTAATTATGATGTAAGCAACCTGATAAATTTGCTTGAGATCAATGGTGATTGTGACCCACTCGAATTGGCGCCCGTTTTGCAGAGATGGGGATTGCCACCAGCGGTTTGAGCCGTCAATTGTGTAGCGAATTGGGTGCCGTTTTCCTTTATCCTAAAGGAAAAAAATATAGAGAATTTAACATTTTTTTCATAAATCAGCTCATTTCACACCTGAAGTAGTTGCTTTCGATAAAAAAAAAGTTGATTTTCAACATGTTTTTTTCCTATCTCATTGGAAATGGTTAATGAGACGGGTGATTCTTTTTATGGTGTTTTAAGTCATAAATTTCAAGGTGAAATGAGTAAACGGCGTTGAAGCTTTAGAAGATATTTTTTTTCAAACTTTTAAAAAAGGAGTTGATTAGCATTAGCACAGCAGCATGTAAATTGGATTTGCCATATAGCAACTTTTTCACTGATTAACGTTACTCAAATTCAAAGTAAAAAGCAATCAGGATAGAATATTAGTTATTTATTCGCTTGCTCACTTGCTCTCTTTATCTTCTTCACATTTTTCATTCATTAAAAGGAAAGCTGTTCTCAGCATTTCCAAAAAGGTGGGTGGATACAGATATGGATATGATATCTTACTATATTGCTCACTGAAATGCATATTTGCATTTGCATTTTTTCTATACCAAATGGGAGATTACATCAGCTCCGCTCTGAGCAGCTCTATTTTACGCCCTTTTTTCTCATCATAATGTCAATATTCACCTTATGTTCTCTTTTCTTTCTTTTAACAAGTTTTTGCTATATAACGCTGCCGCTTGTGATTTTTTTCAGCTTAAACTTTTTTTAAATAATTTCCTTACCGAACTATGAGCGTCACAAACTTGGCATTGTGAAGCCCTACTTCTTGCCCCAGATCCGCTGCCACCTCTGCTCCCGCTGCTGTAAGCGTGTTCCACAAGTTTACAATAATTTTCTGGTTCCCGCTCTCCACATGTCGCGTTAACCTCTATGGCAGCTTTTGTAGCGAGGTTTAAAACGGGTGGTGAAATGCCCACCTCTGTCCAGTTACTAGCGTACTGGTGATGATGATGGTGTCTTCTATTATGAAAAATTTCATCGGAATTGCTGGAGGAATCTTCAAAATACTCTTTAAAAATTCAATGAACCCAAACAAATCGTATATAAAATGCACATTTTGATTATTTAACAAGTTTTAAAGCGAAGAATTTTTTTTAAATTTGCATAAAAATCTGGATCGTCGTTTAACATTAGCAAGTTTTTTTTCTTACTTGAATGAACACATGGCGCAGCTATTATCGCAAGAAACGTCGTGATTAATACGAGAGTTGACTTAGATTGGAGTTGTGCATAAAAACCTGAACTAGTGGCCCAATTAAATGGTTTGCTGGACGGCATTTTGATGTTCTGATTTTTTTGTCTAAATTGATTAAGAAGAGAACTGCACAAAAGAAAAAAACATCAACGTTGTGATGTTGTGAATAAATTATCAGCGTTTTAACTTCACTCACACACAAGTTTCACTGATGATGATTATGATAAAAGTTTAATTTTCAACACGTGGAGGAATGAAAATGAAACGTTTCTTTAAAGAAATATGTAGGGTAGGAGGAACAAGCACATTTTTTCTTTCCATTTTCTTCCTCCATCCACTTTTTAAATATGCAGATTCATGATTCCGCATATTATTTCATTGAGGAACATTTAAAATCACTTTAGAAAAAACACGGAGAGAAGAAATCCAAACCCAAACCAAACCACTTGATTTTGTTGCTGCTGCAGTGCACCAAGCAATTCATCGTGAACAATAGAAAACTTCATAGCAATCCACTCTCTCCACTCATTATTCAGAAGCTGAAGCAGAATCACAACTGAAAATGCTTTCAACAAGACACTCAACTTGTACTCCCAACTGAAATGGGTGGATGTGGATGATACATATCTCCATTGTTAAGCTTGCTCATTTCATTCATGAAATACGCTCCCATTTTTCCAAAATTAGATTAGAAAAGGACTCCAAAAACAAAAGAATGCCAAGCCCAAGAAAAACCCTTCATAAATAAAATCAAAGTGGAACTTGATTTTATTTTATTTTTAGGAAAAGTCACTGCACTTCTCTTTCAATATAAATATAAACAATGACTTCCTTTTAACTTTTAATAAAAGTAGACAAGGAACTTGAATGGGAATCATGGAAATGGAGACAGACAAGCTTTATAAACAGGTTGTCTTGCTTGCTGTTTCGTTTCTGGTTTCTAGTCTGGTTCGACAAATTGTTAAGAGGAATAACAGGATTATTTTTCTATAGACAAGAAATCATCATAAATTTGTAGACAGTGGAAGACTTCCCAAGTTCTCCAGCAGCAGGAATAACAGCTATAATATAAAAGTTCCTGTTTCAAACAAAAATATAAAAACAATTCATATGATTATTACAAAATTTGATATAGTTAAACGCACTTACGCATAATCCTTTTGAACCTAGATAAAAACTAAAATAAAAGGATTTAAATTCAAGTGCACAAACATCATGGTGGTCTCAATCAACATCATTACCACCACGTTGTGTTGCGTTGCTCTCTTCCAAACTTCCAATTCAATATGATATTATATGCTAATCACAGAAAAAACACAATGCTCATGATAAAATGGTCATGGAGAAAACCAAAGGGTTGTGTAATACGTAAGAGTAAGAATGATATTCTGAAATTAAAATGAATAGATCTTTATCTCAACTGAAATGACTCCCAGTTTTTTTCTGTATGTATTTATACATAAAAATGCTTAATAATAGAAGTTAGCTAGGCGTATAGAGACAAAAAATGATAATAATTATAAATGATACCTACAATGACAGTTCATTTTAAAAAAATGCAGGCACAGCGACATTTTTTTGACGTCGTCTCTGCCCAACAAACCGAAATGAAATGGATATAAGTAGATGCTTGTCATGGTTTGCTGCATAATATGCATAAACTGTACGCCGAGTGAAAAATATATTGAATTTTTTTTTGTATATTCATTGCTTTTTTGTATATAAAAAAGAATATATTAAAGAGTTAAAAGTTATACAGTGTAAAATGTAATCCTCTTCTTATCAGAAACATCCTTTTGTTCTACTTCCAAAGCTCATAATAGTATACAATGTCATATACAATTTTATGCTAAAGGAAATGATGCACTGGAACGGAATATAAAAGGATATATTCTTGACCCAGTGAGGAAAATGAATGGTGAAAAAATACACATGAATATAAATGGTTTTGTCTATGTAAAATTTGTGCATTGCATTATTTGCATAGATAAAACGTCATATACAATTTTATACGAAAGGAAATGATGCACTGGAACGGAATATAAAAGGATATATTCTTGACCCAGTGAAGAAAATGAATGGTGAAAAAATACACATGAATATAAATGGTTTTGTCTATGTAAAATTTGTGCATTGCATTATTTGCATAGATAAAAAAACGTTTCATCATTTTTTTCTTGTGTGTTACTCCCATGTCTCTCAGATGTTCCATCCCAGTCCAATTCTTGACTAATGACTTGGTGATTTTTCTATTCAATTCGTTAACTCTTTATGGTTTTTACTCTGCTTGGTTTTTTTTTGGCTGACTAATTCGTTAGTTCGTGATTCGGAGCATTGACAATTTTTCTATTCAATTCGTTAACTCTTTATGGTTTTTACTCTACTTGGTTTTTTGGCTGACTAATTCGTTAGTTCGTGATTCGGAGCATTGACAGAAACATATGTTTAAATTATGCAGACAAGGAAGTATCATGGCTCAGTTTGCTGCTGATCGTGAAGAAGAAAGAAGGAGTGAAAAATTTATGTTTTTTTAGCTAGATACGTTCTGGTTATAGACTTACGAATGCAATGCGTAATGAGATAATGGCATCATTAATTCATAAGAGTAT
Organism: Orchesella villosa; assembly: GCA_036850725.1. Taxonomy (NCBI): domain Eukaryota; kingdom Metazoa; phylum Arthropoda; class Collembola; order Entomobryomorpha; family Orchesellidae; genus Orchesella; species Orchesella villosa. The sequence goes on from JAANSM010001501.1 coordinate 7,579, forward strand.
CTATCTATATCATCAACATCAATAAAAAACATTTAGAGTCGCCTAGTCGAGAGGCGAGCAATAGACAGATTTAGACACACCATAAATTTTGCATCAATTCTATTTCGTTTAGCCAAACAGTAAAAAAACACAGGAAAAAATATGAATGACTCATAATTTTAGCTAAAGAAAAAATTGAAACATGCACAAAATTTTGTAAGACGTATAAACCCTACAACAAATTCCAATGCATTTTAACGGGACGATTATCCACGATTACCAAGCATTTTCCTTTAGAAACAGCTTCAAAAGTTGTTTCTTCTAATTCTTGTGTTTGTACAAAGGAGCTTTTATTTCGTGTAAGGAAAAAAGGTATGTCTCTCTCGAGAAAAAAATACGGGGAACTAGGAACAAGCGTGGCTTGTTCCTTCCCTTTTTCTTAAGCTGTGGGAGGCCTACTCAAACCATATTACAATTGAATTGACCATTTATCCCTTGTAAAAAGAAGAAGAAAAATGAAGTGAACCCAAAAATAAGTGAGTAACTTTTAACAAAATGAATCCTTCCCTTTCTTTTGTAGACAATGGCCGGAGCGAGTTTGAACATTGAACTTATTGACCTCTTTATGAAAATTATTATGCTCAATATAATTTATTGTAAAGGAAAGGCGACTCTCCTTCAATAATGCTTCAATAATGCTTTAACTATCTTTATGAATGTGTGGGAAGAAAAAGGGTGATGTAAATTGTGATGATATGATGTTATATGCTGAGATGATTGACTGTTGACTTATTTTCCAATACAATAGTTACAATTTGATTGTGTTTACTTTGGGTTATTGGCTTGTTGAGAAGGAGGAATAATATTTGGTCCACCCGTGAAGAATTTTATTGATGGTTTACGACTCCGCTTGGGAAAAAAACAATTTATTCAATTGATTATTAGTCAGCGTTGGCAAAGTGGAATGAAATTGTGATGAGATAAAGATGAAGAGAGATTTTTAAGATATAACATTGCAATTCTTGAGAATTGAGACATTTGAATAACTTAACGGGATGTTAAAACCTTGAAGAATATCGGTAATTGATCCGTTATCTTTTTAAAATATGTTGGAGGTGGTTAAGATTATCGTAAATGTTTTGTAAATGAGCAAATTTTTGTCTTAATCTCTTAATTATGTAGTTTTTATTGTTATTACTTTATTTCATAGCATGTTTATCTTTTTATCTTGAAGTATCAGCGATTTGATCACGTTTAACGGGGGATTTTTTTATACATTAATTATATATTTGGGTGAATACTTATGGTAGATAAATCAAGCCTAATAACAGCCTAATGAAGAGGAATTGATAGGAAAACTCATAAATTACGAAAAGAAGAAAACCTAAATTGTGTGGATTTTTGAGAAAAGGTGAAGAAGGGAAGCAAGGATCAGAGTTGAGAGGGAAGTTAACATAGCAATATATGTTGCGGTTGGCGTTCAAGCATAGCAAGATTTTTTTCATATTTAACAAAATTCTTGTTGGGACAGAGTGCAAAGGCTTTTGATATGCAAAAAATTATTAGGTATTTATAGATTTCCATGAGCATGCTGTAGAATAACTAGTTTTGGAACAGATGCAAGCCATGTATTTTATTTTAAAGGGATTGTTACCAAGCAATCCCATGTTGTCTAGTGGTTAGGATACCCGGCTCTCACCCGGGAGGCCCGGGTTCAATTCCCGGCATGGGAAATGTTATTTTTGTAACTTTTGCATAGATTTCCAAAATTAAATTGAGTTTATGCTTGAAATTGTTTATATGGAAGCAACCATAAATTAGAATGCGAAAGAATTTCAATCTGTAATTGATATACATTATTTGGATGCTTTACTTTTCTGCAGAACGGCGTAAAAGTCTAAAGAACAAAAAATAAAAAATTGACTTTTTGAACTAACAAAACAAATCAAGCAAATTTGAAATTGAAATTTGGCTTGATTTGACGTGTTTATTTAATGGATTCATTCAACTATAAAGGGAGTTTACGGCCTTCTTTTCCGCAATTATTTATTCCCTCAAAGCCTCAACCAATTTATCACGCTGGTGTGTTTACTCTTTCAAAACAGAATTTCATATTTCAATTTACTTTTTCCCTACACACGTCTTCATTCTCATCTTCATTCTTCCTTTTTGCCTCAAGACCCATATGAAAAGCAGGTAGCCACAAAGCACTCCACTTTGACGAATTAATTTTGCCCAAATAAGTACTCATAATTTTCCTTTTATTCCACCTCATTTCCTGTCCATATTTGGGAAAAAGGAAAAGATGAGGTTGTAAAACGACGCAACATATTATTTCACACAAAGTAAATAACTCATAAAAAATTCTCAAAACAAAAATATATATATTTTTCATCTGTCCTACTAAATATGAATGATTGTGATTTACAATTCACGACGTTAAACTCTGGAAGGAAACTTGAAGCTTATGAGTTGAAATCATCCTAATAATGATAATAATTTTCTTGAAATTCAAATCTGATTTACAATTTTATTCAACTCGTTTCGCCAATAAATAAAAATCCCTTGAAAAAAATTCTGACTAGACTCGCCTACTGATAGAAATATTCATGTAGATTATGTATTTTCATGTCAAGTTAAAAAGCCAACGCATGTTTCCCATCATGTTTTGAATGTAATTTTACAATTTCATGGTACATTACTTTAGTCCAAACGTTAAACCTAAAGTCTATCTCTTTACTTCATTTCATCTTGATAGGAGCAGTAGTCAACGAGAAGCGAGAGAGAGAGAGATTTATGCTACGCATGAAACCGATGCGATAATGACATGGAAAACACTCGAGAAAATGTTTGTCTTACGACCAGTCGTGTTTTGATTGTGGTGCACCTTCAGTCTTTTTTTCTGTCTGTTTCTGTTTTGTTTAGATTTTTAATCCTCACTTCTTTTTTTACTGCTGGAGGATGCGGATACGGATGAAATGAATATAACACCGTATTAAATTTCAACAAGCTTGCTTGCTTCTTTCTGTTTGACATCGAAGTCTAGCAGAAAAAAATCTTAAATTTGAATACATTCAATTCAAGAGAGAGCTCGACAAGGAACGGGTGGATAGATTGGTTAAAAGTACATTAAATATTCCACTTTTTAAACTTCTCTGGACAGAAAGCTTGGTTTTTATAAGAATTTATTTCATTGTTGAATCTTGAAGCTAAAATGCGTATCCAATCGAATTAATTCTTATTGTTTGCATAGCAACGTTTTAAATTCAATTCTTTAACTCAGCCCGATTTAAACGCCAATGTCTAAAAACTTTCAATCCCAGTTTTTTCAAATTTTTTATAAACATTGTAACATTTCCTTAGTCATTAAAAATGATAGTGAATTTAGTGAATCGCACGACTACGTTAAAAATTCTTGAAGTTAAGGTGATCATTTTACTGTCGCGTCAAAGTCGTGACCTTAATGGATAGGTATACATAGCAAGCAAATGAAAATATGTCAAAGTAAGTTTGTTTTAAAAATTTATTACATAGGCCTTGCCTTCCTGCCTGTGGTCTTTCGTGAGGTATCCCTTGAGCTTTTTTCATAAGTTGTATTTACAATGGTTCTAAAATTCACAAAAAAAATATCTTGTTGGAATCCATCGGCGTCGAAGTTGAACACATTGAAAGAAGCCCTGTGTGAGCTCATAAACAAAATCCCATCCCATTTCTTGTCTCTTCGCTGGTTTATTTGGGTTTTGTTCTACTCAATACTAAAATGCTTCCAGCATCTTTAAATTTCAGGCTTGAAGCTTGTATTATGTATTAAGTTATATTTTTACTGGCAAAAACATTTTTAGTAACCGCAAAAATAATAAACTTTTGGTAAAAAAACAGGACCAAGTCAAAAAAAAAAGTTTGACAAGTTGGAACGTGTGAAGTATAATAAAAATTAGAAGATTTTAAGATTTTTTTTCAGGAGCTAAGAAAAAATAAGGTGTGCATACGCATCCTATCTTTCCTCACCCAATTCATTCTTGTTTTTGAGTTTGTCTTTAGAAACTTAAGCGTACTTTTGAGTTTTTCTTGGGACTTGGGAAGATTTCTAGATGTGAAAATGAATGATGTTCTTGATGATAGTTGAGTGATACCTTTCTTAACGCTTGTGTTTATGATGTGATTTGTGCTTCTCTTTTACAATAACACTCTTGAGATTCTTCTCTCCAGTGCGCAGTGAGGAATGAGAAATGAGAAGGGGATGATGGTTGAGGGTGAGTTGTGAGTTGTAAGTTGGGATTGTGAAATCGGCCTGAACTTCACAGTGATAAATTTGAGCAATGATGATGCTTATGATGATGAGGATGAGCACAAGTCAACAAGGACCTTCAATTTTTCTTTCTCTCTTTGAAGTAAATAAGAGAATTCAAGAGGGGTTTGTGACTCGTTGCTCATCCAATCCACACAGGTGTTAAACTAATTCCTTTTTTATGTCCGTATAATACATAATGAACTGGAAGTTGGACTGAGCGTGAGTTGAACGTCGTTTAATATCATTTGAAAGGAAGAATTAGCATTGAGCTCCACGTCAAAAAAAATTTCTTTAAAAATTCTGGCATAGAATTATTTTGAACGGCGTATAACAATTTGTAAAAAAATTGTAAATTATTATTATAATTTTTTTAATTCGCAGGCGCATCCAATCGAAATTCTGTCAAGATAAACCTTTAGATTTTCAAAAACCAATACGAAAAACTTAACAACTCACCTGCTCCCAGTTATTTGAATAATTTTTTCTTTCCTTCGGCAATCAATCAAAATAATGTTGAATTCGTTCCATGTTCCATTTCAAGCCTACACACTACACACAAATTCTCACAGCCATTTACACATTTCACTTTTTGCTTCTCGTTGTATAAATACAAAATACAACTATTACAACCCACAAACAAACATTGTATCCAAGTATCCACACACAAACACATTTACATCATCTATATTATTATCAGCTTAGCTCAAAGCTCTAAGCTTTAACTTCAACTACTGACTTTTTATTCACATTCTTAGCTCCAGGGTGTTCACTCAGACGCTCCATGAATAGAATAAGAATTACTAAATAATTCTCAGGTGTGTGGCAATATATTTACCGTCCAAAAACTTGTGTAATCGCTAACTTGTAGGTGTATATAATAATATCCTCTAAAGAAACTTTCGCAGAAAATAATATCGACGTTGAAAATGAAAAATGATGATGAATTCCAAATGAATCTAAATCCGTCTCGTCCAAAATAAAAGTAGGCGTTTAGCAGGAGCACCTAAACATTTTCCATTTCATTCTGTAACGAAATATAATCCACTTGCACTTCCACAATGTTTTTTTCTACAAGAACAAACAATTTCACTAAGAGATTATTACATTACATCATTCCAAACGCGAATGATGCTCATCCCGCAAAGGATGCTGAGGAAAGACTGAAGCAAAACTGGTGGAACGCTGTCCTTTTTCATATATAAAAACATCATGTGCACTGCCACTTTTACAACTTTTTTTTGTACATCACTTCTCTCTCTTCCCATTTACTTAAGCATACAAAGCTTAACTACAAAATACAAGCATTTTTTTCTTCTTATTCTCCTACACTTTTCTGCTTTGACAGCCCACATGGTTGATGGTAATGGACAAGAATATTATTCTGAGCTGAGCTCTCTCTCTCAGCTCCTACAAACACATTCCGGCCGACGGACTGAACAAAAACAAGAAAGACAAGAGAAGAGAAGGGTTCTTTCTGTGCTGGAAATGAGGTCCAGTTTTGTAAATGGGATAAATAAGCATTGAGCATGTCTCATTTTAACAATTTTAAACAATGAATGTAAAATTGTAAAAAATCCTTCTAACGCTTTCTGTTAATGGAATGAAAGGGAAGGAAAGGATGCGGTTGAGTTTGATGATGATCATGTTATATGTTAATGTGAAATGGGAGATTATGTGTCAGATTAGGAAGTACATAAGCAAGCTCAAACCTTGTAACTTGTAACACAAGTTGGTCAATAACTTTTAACAAATGAGGAAGAGAAAGATAATGTTAAGTGGTGGATGTGGATTGGTTTTGCTTGAGTTTTATAATAATTTGAAAGAGAGAAGAGCTAAAGAGCTCACTTCATAAAATTAATGGGAATTTTTAGGTTTTAGAATGATTTGTTTCAACCGTTTTCGTACTTGGAGTCCTTGGAGAAACAACGGTTTGGGCTCTTTAGCAGAGATTAAAGTCGCCTAGAAATTTGTTTTTCATGAGGATTCTTCATTCTTCTTTTGCTTGGATGTTCCATGTTGAGATTTATGCTTATTGTTTGAAAGGAGAGAAGAAGAAAAGAACAAATAAAACTTGAATGGTATTGTAATGGTAGAAAAGAACACAATGTATTTTTACCTGGAAGAATAGGATGACATGGGAAATAAAGGTGGCTGGAGAAAAAAAGGATCCCACTTGAGAATGCCATTTACTCAATTTCATTGTGCCGACAGAAGAGAAAAAAGGGACGTTTATTTGTCGTAAAATACCGTAGTACATAATGAATGACAAAAGGTAAATATGTGGGAAAAAAACTTAATAGTTTCTTCGTTTTACGTAAATACCAAGGGTATTCTTGCGTAAAGTATGAGGCATGAATTGTGAATAGTTGATAAGTTTTCAAGCAATATTTTATTGTAGAATTTATTTTTGAAGAGCTAAAAATTATTGTATATTATAGTTCAACAGGTAAACTATAGAAATGAGAGGTGAGTAAATTCATCAAACTAAATAAATTTCGGCCAGCATCATATAGTTTCTTTTTGGTTTTGGGGTAAAAAAGACCCTTATTTATTCAAATATTTAGTGTAAAATTCAATAAAACATAAAGTAATACAACTAGCTAGTTTCTAAGTCGATTTCTTTCTTTGAGTTCTTATTAATTCCTAATTAAATAGCAAAAATCGAAGTATGTGTAAGGCCAAACTTATCATTTCAATTGGTTCAATCGACGATACTTTGAATTTGCTTGAAAGATAACTCCATTCCAACAAAACAATTTTGCGTAACTTTCTAGTAACTTATGACAAGCGATAAAGATTTAATGCATTATTCATGTGATCGTCACATTTACCTCGTCAAAAACTGCTACAATGTTCTTACTTTGCTTCTTACATCAAACATAGCCATCACACATCGCTATGAAAGGTTATTTGAGGCTTCAATAAGAAAATAATTACCCAACACTTTAGTTACGCATACTGTATAATTATCTTCAAGCACAATTATATTTGCTATTCTGAACTTCCCCACCAAAAGTTCAGTTTATATCAGTTTATATACCACTCAGACAAATATATAATAGAAATGGCATGTATTTTGTAGTTCTACGCAATAATTGTCTCTAAACACATATAGACGCGGCGTAATCGTAATCGTAATATACGGGATTTCTGAAGAAAAAACATCATTTTCGTTCGGAGGGTACCCCCGATTGAAATCTGAAAATTAATTTTTAATTGCAAGCAACAATCTCGCTGTTCCTCTTGTTACCCCCCGAAAAAACACTAAAACACTCACTCTTCCAATCATAAACTGTCTCCCATAGCTTAACACAATTGGTTTACAAGATTTCAGAAACTTTCTCATAACCTTTCTTTTTCTTGCATTCCCCCAATCATTCAACTTCCAAGAATTTAAAGTTTTGATACCTCTGCAGTAAGTGAATCTTCCAAGTTCCAACACAAATGCCCAAGAAGTAGAGAACATTAATACCCACGAAATAAACTGCATTCTTGGCATAGTTTCAAGTCGATCCCAATATCTAATTAATACAAAGTTGCTATAAAGCGTTGTAACCATAAACGTTGCATTACACATCACAAGAAAAACTCCAAAAACTTCAAATATATTTGCTTGAAGTATTTGAATACATCGAAAAATGTGTCGGATATTTTCTTCTTTTCTTAATTTTCCACTCATATTATAACTTTTTCGACCAATTCTGAGTTCCTTAATCAAAATGGGGACGTAGTAATAACCGTATATTATTATAGCAGAAAAGATCACAAGAAGAACTGTGTGGCCAACGGCCATCATGTATATTTGAAAGAAAATTAGTAGAATTGGAATTGGAAATATGTAATACTTTAAAGGAATCAAATCACCAAGAAAGATAAGGCCTCTGGGATCGTATAATAGGATACAGGTTGCCCCTAAAAACACTCCAAAAACGAAAATATGCTAAATGTTCAAGAAATATTGCGAGTCTTAACGATTCCTTGTTTTTATTCAAGTGATTTTTAATAGATATGCTGTATTTGCGATGAATATATTTTATAAAACTGGAGAATCCGTTAATAACTACACAAATATCACTTGAATATAAGAAGAACGCAGAATAAAGTCCAGTTGCAAGCATTGCTGTGAAGAAGAAGGTAAGGGTCAGGTTAAATCGATCTGTTTCCTTTAAGAGGTAATATTTTAGAATGATACATAGCGCCCCAGTCATCCAGAAACCATGTAAGTAATAGTTTATCCGAACTTTTCTTTCGAGAGGATTATGATGAAAATTTGCAGTTATTTTGTTGTACTTTCCTGCCGTAATTCCTAGAAAGCTAGTTAAAATGTTGAGCACACGGAAAAATCTAAAGAAACGTTGATTGAACATGATGGTTTTATTTCTGAATTTCCGTTTGGTAATGATTTGGGAGCTGCTACTGGTGCTCATCATCGGTAGAAATTTTATGCAATACTGCTTAATCGAATACCCTAGATTGATAACCTTGCTTTGGTTATGGCTTATTTAAACAAAGTATAAATGCCTTGGACTTTAAGCTAAATTATTTCACATCAAGCTGTCACGCTTTTTTGTTATGTGTTCACGAGAAATTGGATAAATAAGTATACAGAACCGTGATCACGTAACCATTTCCACTGCGCAAATATTTATGGAGGTATCCTGCTCCCGAATCCTACCGCCATCAGGTGAAATGAATACACAAAAACATTATCTTCGGAATGATGAAACCGAAGGTTGTATCTTGCATGAATAAATTACCGGTTTGTTGGATAAATGTTTGCGTGTGAGAAACAATTTAGGCGTTCATAGAAGCGATATAGGAGATAACTTCACCAAAAAACTATGTTATGGACTGCTATTAACTTGTCCTAGTGCCTCCAGTCTTATGAGTTCTCGACGATTTTCCAAATTAATAATCTATGTGCACTTACCGTCAAGTCGGTTTAAGTTTCTAAGCATTTCGAATGCTGAATTGGTGTTATTGAGTTGTCAGGGTTGTTTCTTTACGTTAAACTGTGTATTCGAGTGCCACAGCATTGACAGACAGTTTCGAGCAGAATACAAGATAAATCACTACCATCTACGAACGCTCATATATCGTGCGTCAGACTTTATTCACGCTTTATCGATTTTATCTGATGTGTCTCCCTTTAGTTAATAGCTAGCGAATTGACAATCTTTTCCGATAAAATGGAATGAATTTATTATTTCGTCGTCTGAGTTATTTGATTGAATATAGTCTAGATAACGAAAAACTGTGGAGACATTGAATTAAAGGAGCCAGGTAGTTAAATCAAATGAAAATTTAATTGGTCAGACCTATAAGGAATATTTGTGAGACTTATTCAATAAGCTATAGTTGGTATTAAAGAATAGTTAACTTATATCTAATTGGTTCTTTTACTAGTAAGTAATTCTAGTTTTTTCATAAAAAGAACCGTTTAATTCAAAGACATGCCACATGAGTTAAGGGTACCACAAAATTATACAATTATACCATACGAAAAACGAGACTTTTACAACTCTTTATTTTCGCACCTGTTTGAGGAAAAGATGAAATGTTGATGATTCGAAATTACGTAAGTTATGTATGCATGTCGTGAATTGCGCTTATCCTTTCTTTGTTGTATGTCGTTTTTGTCTCACTGTCACTATGTATGAGGGAATGTGAGATTACGAGATTACCGACGGCAGTTGACTGTCGTTTGTATATGTATTTGTATATGTAGGTATTACTATTATATGGAAGGAGATAGGAAAATTCTGGGTATATAAGGCCTGGAAGGAGAGAATTTTAAAAATGGTAGTTTTGGCTGTTGAGCTGAGTAGACTCAACATTTTGTTTAAGTCGTTGTCATTTGTAAGTTGAGTCGAGCATTACCTGTACCACTGGAAGTAAGCAATAAAGGGATGTGTTAGTATTGAAGCCATCGTATTTTAGAACTTCTTTCTTATCATTTATTGCCGGGGACATTCCCAAGCCGTGAATAGTCCCCATAAGTGACTAGGAAATAAGATAGGAGCAGTCCCCTGCCAGTGATTGTTTCTATATAGTTGTTCCTGCCGGAACTCGTCCTTCGAAAAGTTAAGACATTTTTACCCTTGTGTAGGCTGGTCGCCAAGTACGAATAACTGTCGATATTTGGCGCCTACATATTGGTCCTTCGAACCGGTTGTATATCTTAGTGTAGGTTGGCCGCCGAGTTCGAGTAACAGTCGAGATTTGGCGCCTACATATTGGTCCTTCGAACTGGTTGTATATCCTAGTGTAGGTTGGCCGCCGAGTTCGAGTAACAGTCGAGATTTGGCGCCTACAGGTAGTATATGTGTAAAAAAGGAAGCAATATCGTGATACTACATAACATATCTCTGTTTTGGAAATTTACATCACTGGATTTATAATTTATTGTTTTACGGTCAAATAACTGTTTATTCTTTGGGCGTGAGAAG
>JAANSM010001502.1:0-18293 GCA_036850725.1 Orchesella villosa
CATCGTAACATGTAACCACTCTCAAACTTTCGAGTAAGGCGCACTTAACCTCCTGTCATTAGTACAATTAATCGGTACTAAAAGTGTTTATTTTATCCTTCAACCCTCCACTTCATTTTAGCAAGAGAATAATGGACAATAATTTAGTTTAGATATCTCTGCCACTCATTTCTATTTCATACTAAAAGTCTAGTATGGCCCTTGAGTGAGCACGTATTTCTAATTAAATGTGTTGGGTTGTAATTTAGAGTAATTTCTTCTCATCAGTCAGTATTTTCTTATTGGGATCCCATTTGCACAAGCTAAAAGTAAATCAGTTGTTGGCAGTTTTACACTTCTGCTGTAAAAAAGGCTTTTTTCCACGGAAATAAAAGAAAAATATTATTGGATGTCATGTCGTGCCATATCCAAATAACCCATTTATTTTTGCCATCATCCTTTTTCTCACAAATGGGAAAAAAGTGACAACGTTTCATGTTAACAACTCCACTTTTTAGCTTCTTAATATGTAAACCACACAATAGGGTTTTGGTTGGAGTATTTTTAGTATGCAAGCCATGTCTCCGCCATATACACGTTATTTGTTCCATTTCCCACACAATGAAAAAGACACATATAAGTACATATATACTTATAGAGAAAATGGGATGCTTTCTTTTTCAACATTATGCACATCGTATTGCTTTCCCCATCTGCCATTATTCGCTTTGAGGCAGCCACCCATATTTTATTTTTGTGCATGCAAACTTACTTGTCGACTGAACATGTCGATTTCTCAAAAACTGGTAAAGAGCCCGATTTTACTTTGCTTTCCTTGTTATTATTCATGCATTCATATTACCTCTTCTTCTCCCACTTGAGTAACAATAAATAATATGGCAAAAAAAATTATATGGGCACACAAGTATTGGGCAAATAAATCTCTCTCTCTCTAACACACACACTCACAACCTTTTTTCTGCTGGGAATACATAATCATCATGAAGCAGAAAAAAAATTTATGTGAGAGAGCAAGATGAAATCTGGCATCACTTTTCTAAAAACTTACAAGAAGTAGGATGGATGAGCAGATGCAAATATGTGTATAAAGTAATATTTATGCAAAGGTTCACTTCACCTTGCTTCTCCTCTTTTTTGCTTCACTCCACCGTTATTCCTTGCATAAATAATATTTCTACATCTATCACTATGCCTCATATATTCACTATTATTTGGATGAGTATGGAATGGAAAGAAATCTTTTAATTTTTTTGAAGTAGCGTATCTATTTATGTGTGTGTGGGATCCACATTGTGTCCCATTTACTAGCACCACCTGCCACCCTAACAGTATATCTATGAGAGAAAGTTTCTTTGAGGTTGAATGATAATAAGCTATCACATCACATATGTCATCTGAGAGAGAACAGGAAAATATAAATCTGATATTACCCATCCTTTTCCCTACCATTTCAACGATTTTATCTATTTTTGTATTCTACATTGTGAAAAGAGACACACGACTAGGTCGTAAATATATAGTGGGTCTTCCACTATACTAACTTCTCTGAAAAATAATCCTCCGTTTTTATTAAACATTCCAGCGGCACAGAAAATAGGAATATGATAAGGGAAGTATGATGATAGTGATGATAGTTTTTGTGGTGAAAAAAAATGGAAACATGTTTGTACCCCGTGAATAAAATAGAATTGCTATCATCATCAAAGATGCCACAAAAAAGTGGTTGAAACCAAACCACTTTTTTTAACCTATACGAAAATGCAGAGCATGAATTTGATGTCATTTTGACTGTACTTTTACCCTTTTTTCCTAATGTCCATGATGTGAAAGCGAGCATGAAGTACTTTAATGTGAGAGTACGGCGAGGACAGTGCCGTGTTCGTTTGTTCACGACATTTTTTTCTTCCTCTGTGCTTCACTTTATTTGGATTTGGAAGCCACTTTTGGAAGTTATCTACGATGAAAGTTATCGCCGACTTTATTTTCTTGCATGTCCTAATTTTTGCTTAGAGACGATAGCAAAAAGCAATCATAACGGTGCGGAACGGGAATACGATACATTATTGATACTTGTCGGGAATTGGAATTGCGAATACATGCACTGCAAAAAAAAAGTTTTTTTTTATTTGATGGCTGAAATGAAACAACTTGTTCAGCAAGAAAGAAATGTGTTTTTCTTTTTTGTATTTTTGTAATGAAACATCACTGCACTCCAGTAAACAAACGAGACTAACAAATCAGCTCGTATGATAACATCTTTGCAATTTCACTTAAAATTAACTCAAACTGGTAGAATTTAGAAGGAAGAGAATTGAATAAGTAGAATTTCATTAAGTATGCTTGCTTACTCTAATGTACAATGGGGAAGAGCAAATGGTGACTTTTGTTTGTCTTTTTATTCGAATTACAGAAGACGATGTAGATGACTTGAATCTTCACGTCGTTCGCTACCGGCCAGAGGAATTGGACAAGCTTGCCAAAACAACTAAATTCACGAGGAAGGAGATCCAACTAATTTACCGGGGGTTTAAGCAGGTTAGAAAATGACTATTTGAGTAAGACGCAAGATCGTGTTTTAACAGAGTAAATTTTTATACTGAAAAATATTAACTAATTTTTAAGGAGTGTCCGACGGGTCTAGTAGATGAAGATTCCTTCAAAGATATCTTTGCCCAGTTCTTTCCACAAGGCGGTAAGCTAAAATAAAATAACAGTAAAAAAGCAATTCTATCTAGAATATTAGGCAATAAAGAAAAAAGTATCAAATTGCCCCGTACCCATTCTCTCTGCTTTCAGATGCTACTCAATATGCTCACTATGTCTTCAACACACTCAAGCACAACTCATCCGGACAAATCAGTTTCGAGGTAAAAGTCTCTCCGTACTAAAGACCTAAAGTTTCTAAATTAACTATCGACTCAACTACTGCGTGTGACAGAACAAGGTGACGACGATTCTGTCGTCGATAATTAAAAAAAATAAATTTATTAGCTACGATGGAAGCAATCAATGAGGGAAAAAAGTTGGGCAAAGTACCCCTTGTTCTTGTCTCCGGTTTCCAATTGCTACTTGTCTTCCTTTCCAGTTCTATTTTTAGCTATTTCATTTCAAAAAAGCCGGAAGATGAAACTCACAAGTACTTGTCTAAAACCACGTCCTTGAATATCCAGCTAAATCTTTATAGAAAAGTATAACATATATACTTTTACTCAAGCAGAGATAGTCAGAATCATGCTGTGAAATAGAAAACTGGTTCTTTCTGAAATTAACTGTAAAGAGATAGATAAGGGTGCTGCATCCGATCTAATAATATTTTTATTTTATCTAACAATCGGTGAGAGAAGAAGAGTGATATATTTTTCTGGATACATGTTGAATGTACACAGGAATTTCTGGGAATTCTATCAAAAGTTTCAAGAGGCACTATTCAAGAGAAGTTGCAGTGGATTTTCGGACTGTACGACCTGAATAAGGATGGACTGATTACGAAAAAATGAGATGCTTGATGTGGTAACATCGATATACGAAATGTTGGGTCATCATACGGAACCACAGGTTGAAGAGAACTCAGCGAGAGAGCATGTGGAAAAGATATTTCATGTAAGTATTTATTCCATTGCATCTCTCCCACCTTGTTTTTTTCAAGAGATGAAAAGTCAAAAACTGTTTCTGTGAGAGTTGGTCACATTCCCATCATCACAAAAGAAGCTATCACTTTCCCTTCATTTATAGAGCTACTTCACACTCACAATAATAATAGAAACGATGCATAGCATCCTATTGCAATCCATTCCTCGATTCCTTTCCTTCCATCACTCCTCCTTTTTAACGGTTTATACTTTTATGTTATGTTTCCTTCCACACTGAATCACTTTCACTTTTCTAGAGCTACTCCAGCCATCAACTGGAACGAGTGCTTTAAAGTTGACTGCAGAGCTAGAACTGTACCAGGATAATAATATATTTTATATGTAGTTTTGTAGCAAACACTTGTGAGATCAAGCTGGATTTAGAGTTAGGAAATCTATTTTCATGAAACTACACAGCATTTTTATTCAGGTCATGGGACACATTACACAGCATACAGGAAGTGAAACGGAACGGGAGTCATTCAACCTTTAAACTTGCTATCTAAACATGCTTCATAAACTGGACCTAGTCTCGATAATGCTCATGTAGTAAAACCTACCTTAAGCGAATTATTTCAACCAACATCCTTCTGAAGGTCGTCACAGTCAATCACGAGAGGGTGATGGTTGTGGTGTGATCTGGTGTGCTGTGAAGCAAGTCACATTAACTTTTATGTCGTGTTGCTTCACTCAAATAGGAAATCAAATGAATCTCTTGGCAATCAAGAATTACAGCGTTTGATTGTTGAAGTCAGAAAAGAAAGAGTCGACGTGTGGTTTTTATTGCGGGGTACTCAGTCACTCAGAACCAAGCAATTCCATTTAGCACTCAAACTAAATTAAGCTATTCTTTTGGAAAAAATTGAGAGGAATCTAAGATTTTTTGGTGAAAGGCGTTGAGGAAGAAGTACAGTGTGAGAGTGAGTGAGCATTATTAAGTACGTTATAAGATGTGTGGGAATCTTTTTTATATTGATTGAAAAAGGGGAGGATTCTGATTCTGAATGTCGAGAAAATGGTGAAAACTAAATTAATTACGTCAATCTATCAATCTCATCACTATCACAGTACTTTTCACTTTTTCCCATTTACTTTAATGGTGGTGGGTGAATGCCACCATAAATTTTTGCCCCACCACAATTTAGATGCCAAATCGGGATTCTTTTCCTGCGTAAAACGAGCATTTTTTCTAATGAAGTTGAGGGCGCATAAAAAAAAAGAAGTGATTCGGTGATTTATGCTATTTACATAAGTAATGCGCGCAAAGCACCGCCGTCATAATAGGATTTATCCTTTCTTTACCCAAGAGGACTTTTTGCGGTTAGATGCGCTGAAAGGAATAATAAATTGTCGTTCTACAATTTTATGTGCTGATAAGTCTGTTTGATGAATAGTCTGAGTGAGTGCTTTTTTGTAGGGAATTTGTAATATAGTAGATTGTAAAGCTGTGGAAAAGCTCCCTTGCTTGATTCTAAACCCTTGTCAAAAACTAGCTCAAAATATGTAACTAGGATCGAACATTCAAAAGAAAGCAGTGCACTGCAACGACATCTTCCTCCCACAAACCATTTCCTTTCACCATTTACCAATCTCTACAAAAGTATCACATTACCCCGTTCACAGCATACTCTAACATTTTTCTCTTTGTTGCTTTCGCATCTGCAGCAAATCGACCTGAACCATGATGGAGTCGTGACAATTGATGAGTTAGTGGAATGGTGCTGTCGTGACGAGAGAATTCTCCAATCTTTGGAAATGCTAGATACTGTCTTGTGATCATCCGGTTTGAGAGCAAAAAAAGTATATCATTCACTCCACTCAATATTACATCCACACTCTCCCTCTCGTCGCAATCGGATACGAAGTATTTGACATAAATTCGACAACATTATTTGAAGCCAACCAGCTTTTTATCATCATTCAAAATATTAAATACATTATATATGTTAAATAACCAACACAGAACTTTAAAAAAACTTGTATTGCATGATCAATGATGACGAAAGAAAATTACTTTATGCCTGATGCATATATATACTACATACCTTAACAAATGCTTGCATATGGGTACATGTGAATGTAACATAAAATGCAACATAAAAAAAATATTACAAAATGACAACTCGTTTGCGTTTGACTTTGACGTGATTCGATGAAAAACAATTTTATGATAAATGATGACTCACTTTTTTCCTCCTCTTTCTAAATATAACTTGAAATAAAAACAAGTAAAACTTTTTCATGAAACTGTAAACGCACATGAAATTTTCATGTACATCGTGTAGCTACAGAGAAAACGAGAAGAAAAAATCTATTATTCTTATTTCGGTTTATCATTACGATAATAAAAAAATACCTACATTTACTACCATCTACTTTAGATAGAAAACTATATATGTGTATGTATAATCAATCACCGTTTGTGAAAACATTGTAAACCATTTCAATAAAGAAACATGAAACCTTACCTTAATCTAGTTACCTTATATGATATATGATAAAAATGAAGGGAAATGCTATCTCAAAGCAAAAACTTGTTATTATCAGCATAAAATTTTATTGTAAAAGTAGTCATTGTGTAAAGTAGAGAGAAAGAGAGTTAACAGAAAATACACATAGTTAGTTCATCAATTTATGAATGTAATTAATTTAGGCACCGGCATAGTCAAATTAAAATTGATTAGACCCAATTATAAGATTTTGTTATTAGATGTGCGTCATTCTTATCGTGCACAAAAAGTAATAATACCTTGATTAGAATATATAGAATATAGAATTGAATACGATTATAAATTTTAAATTACTTCATGATTCTACCTCACATTCTTACATCTGTTCACATTATATTAACCTCATTACTTTTTCTGTATTTGATTATAATCTTACTCTTCAATCCATAGATTTAATTCAGTAATAAAAACAGTTTATAATTGGAAAAATTTAGATTCATTTTCACAGAAATTTAGAAACTGCATAGAATAGTATTGCCAGTCAAGTTTAAACTTGAAGGCTTTGAAAAGCTTAAGGCTGGTCAATCACCACCGTCACAGCTGAAATATTTTCAGGGTGAAGGTACTGTGATACCAAACTTGCTACACCATGCTCTACAAGTCTCTTGGAAGGGTAAGGAACATACCAATCTGGGACACCGTTTCGGCCCAAATCAGTAGCCACGACGTGGACAGCATTTTGGGGTGACACTAGTTTCCAAAGTCCATGATTTCCGAGGATGATGCACCGGAAGTTCTTCTTGATTTCGACGACTGTCACGTCCGGTGTGGGAGACACCATGTGAACTTGCCTCTGGAAATTGTAACCCCAGAAATCCCCCAAAGATCGAGAAATGGGGAGAAACGGCACCTCTTCGTACTGATTTAATCCAGATCTTGTTTCATATCCCATGTCCTCAGGTCTTGGCTTTCTCAAAACAACATTAGCCAATCCTCCTTTCCAGCTTACTTTTCCACCAGCAGCTTCAATCATGGCGCGTTCCTTTGGATCACCAGGTCTGTGGATGGTGGTCATGGCTTGCCCAATCCAATGTTGGCTGTTTGGATCTTGGTATCCAAGAACGACCTTTGAGTCACCGACGTGTCCAATGAAGATCTTACCACGAGTGAAAATGACCACGCTTGCGGAAGTCCCTGACAAAGACGGGGAGTCAGATGAGGGTCTTGGCCATTGTAATGATTGATGCCACATCGCATCTTGGCAGCTAACGAACCCCTTCTTTATGGCTGAGGTGATGGAAGCATCGTCATCATTCCAGAATTCCTCTTGAGCAATGATGTGCTTCTTCAAATTAGCTTTGGCGTAGAATGAAGCCTCATCACCATTGTGGCCATTGAAAATTCCAAACAATGAACAGAAGGAATCTTTCCCATCGAATTTCTCACTATCACGTGAGTCAAACTTCTTTATTCCAACCGTCCGTAATCCATAGGCTGTCATGGTCAAATTAGGACTCACGTACGCATCCATTTTCATGAGGTGGAGCGCGTAAGCAACTTTCAGAGTAAAAAATTATAGTACAGGATGAGCAATACCAAACATATATAACAAATAAATAATCAAACTTCTAAAGATTGACTCAGACTGGAGAATATAATCTTTCTTTAAACGTTTTACAATTTGCTCTAATTTACTATATACTATATACCTTCTTTGATTTTGATGTCTGTTTGTTACGCTGACTAGCGTTGGAAACGGTGAAGTAATATCCTCTGATAGGCCAGAGAAAGTCTAAACAAGCCGAAAAATACAAATGGTGTTTAATGAAGTCTGATGGAAAAATGCCAACACCGGCTTGAACACAATGCAAACTCGTAAATTCAACCTACGGCTGCTGAACTGCACTTCATACTTTTTCCAATAATGATGGGTTCTTATGAGCTAGGTGGTTAATGTTCTTTAGCGGCGCTTGGCTCTTTTTATTTCTTGGAATTTTATTCCATGAAACCTCAACTCTGCATGCCGGTCGCTGTGAGTGTGACGAGGTATGCGTCAACTAAACTTGATAATATTGCTTCTAATTATGCTTAGCCTCATATGTACAATTAGACCAACTCCATAAAAATTTGTCAATGAATACAATTAATGACATCGGGTAATAGCTGGTTGAAACGGATGCGGATGCAACGTAAAATATTAAAGCAAATTGTAATGTAAAAATCATTCAAGATTAAATTAATGGATGTGTATTGTACTCTACTCGAATTATACATTGAAAAAAAACCGATAACCTTTACATGTATATATGACCTTCCTTTTTCGGTACTTTCGGAATCTGATGAAAACATCAACATGACCAGAACTTGTGTAGATTCAAACACAGCTTAAAAATATATGGGCATGCCATGGATGAGTACCTATTGGTCGGAAATGTAAATTTGCTTAGGGGAGATAAGTATGAGGCAAGCTTATGATCAGTCTGAAATTCTTTATTACATTCTGATGGAAAATACTTTATCTAAAATGCAGGGTCGCATTGCTCACAAATAACAATTTGATGAACAAAGAAGTACAAAAATGTTCTAGAAGAAAGATTGGACATGAATTTGAATTGGCGTTAGATAAAGGCAGAGTCCTGCGTCAATTTTCTCTATGTAAATCGCCATAAAAATCCAAAATTTTCATACGCCTAATGCAATAGTTTTTCCTCAATAAACCGCAATACATCCCAACATTCAAAATAAATTTTGAATACTTATACCCAGTATCAACTACTTATATTGCCCTTTTATACTGCTTGTGGCACGAGTGTGGATGAAAAATGCATATATCATTGTACACTTTACAGTTCTGGTTTTAAGAGATCAGAAATCTTATATTTTACAAATGACTTACCTCAAAAGAAGAAAGGTGAGGGTCTGGATTCGAATGGTTGACACACTAATATTGAAAACTGTTACACATAAATAAGTAGTTTGCGACTCCGGGGAGAAATTAGTCTGACTACTTGAAAAATGCTAGAGCTTCACACTAACAGTCAACAACAACAGCAACAAATATTTGTAGGAGCATGTTGTTTGTATCCAGTAGGTTGTAATACCGGCTTGGATATAATTCACGAGAATTAAATGAATCAGCCTAATAAATGTATGCATACTCAAGACAATGACAATCGTCATGTTCCTCCATAATCGATTACATACATTTCCCGAAACTCTTCAGCATAAATTCATGTAGGTATGCATTTCTGAGCTAGACGAATTTGTATTGCGTGTATAGGTCACGGTCAAAGTTGGATTCTGGAAGTCTGATCAAGCAAAATAGCAATACACCATGCATCAGTTCATAGTTCAGAATGATGAGAGTAAATGTGTTAGGCAATATGTGTAAGTGTGGGGTATGCTTGTACTTACTTAACAATGTTTTTTCAATATCATATATTTTAGTACATTATATTGCAACTGTGTTAGTATAACTTCAACACTCGACAACAAAGTCCACGGTCCCCTTTCAAAGATTAGTGTATACATGCATAAGTACTTATATGTACAAGGCGACAAACAATGACCATAAGCATACGTGTCATAATACTTAGGCTAAGAATTAAAACCGATGCAATGATGAAGACGAGTCTACCAAGACGAGAGGATCATAAAACATGCTCACTAGCAAACTTCAGTTCTAAACACTGAACTAAATTTGACAGCCATCGCAAAAAAATGCTACTCAAGCATATGTAAGTATATGCAAGTATCCTTTTGGTATTGCAATGAGTTTTACGGTGTTCGAGTGTTGGAATCTGGTATTCATGGTATAGCATTTTTATACGTGTGTATGTGTGTGGTAAATGTCTCGACTTCTTATAATTAGTACACTTTTTGAGGTAAAAAAAACTTTGGAGACAGACGAATCACTCGTTTAAACGTAAACAAGACCCGGAATGACTGTTGACGATAAAATGTAGAATACCGTTGCATTGAAAGTGATGCATGCTCTCAATATGGAGTAATTAAAGTCTACTTTTAGTGCATGCATAATACTTCATGCCAAGGTATAACGGTTCGCAGCTGCATGAATGAGAATCAACTATAGTTGAGACTAAGGTGTTTGGTACATGTACATTTCGACGTGCCAATGAAGATGACCAAGTGCCACCTGCAATATGAAATATGAGATAAAATGGAATAAAAAACTGTCGCATAGGAAATGCTGTATCATATTAGCCTTATCATTTTCACATTAAATCATTCGGGTTGTTCCTATCCGGATGTCACCATCATCATTTCCATTCAAATGAATTGATTAAAAATAGCAAATACAGTTAAGACTAAGCTGTTTGGTACATGTACATTTCGACGTGCGAATGAAGATGGCCAAGTGCCACCTGCAATATGAAATATGAGATAAAATGTAATAAAACACTGTCGCAAAGGAAATGCTGTATCATATTAGCCTTATCATTGTCATGTTAAACCATTTGGGTTGTTCCTTTCCGGATGTTACCATCATCATTTCCATTCAAATGAATTGATTAAAAATAGCAATGTTGGACATATTAAATAGAGAATGAATAAGAATGAGAATGATTAACCAGCATCAACCAAGTTATATATTATATTTTTATAGAGAATCTTCCTCATCTGATAAATGTTAAACGCGATATGAACATATAGCAGTGTGTGCTTGGAGCACTCTACCAGATATGCGAAGAGAGTAGTTTGAGTAGCATTAAATCTTTGCTTGGATAAAAAAATATACCAAAAATGTAGAAACCCCACCAATATCTTTAATTTACGCAAATCATCACTAACAAAGCTATAATAGATACAATCCAACATTGTATCTATATCTCTTGGACAAATAATAAAAAACAAAATACTTATATCAGATTATTTTAAAAAGGGAGCAACGCCTGAGTTTCTTTTCATGACTTTTCCTCGATCTCAGATTGGCAAATAAGGAGCAACTACAATTCCTAACACAGTCATTTAGCAGCCCGTACAAAATCCGTTTTTTCATTTGGCTAGGGCTCATGGTTTATTTTATATGATATTTCCTCGATATGAAAGCGAAACAAAAGACACAAATGGTACGTACCAGTCCGAAATGTCACAAATGGTACGTTTGTGAGGTAAACGAAACAAAAGTTTATTCTTGTGTTTTTTTATCAGAAGAAACCGATTATCTAACATTCTGTACAGGCGCATTATTCCCCTTGCTTCGTCTTGAGCATATGAATTATTGATATATCACTTATTATATGAAATGAAAACCTATTACAAAATAATGTGGAAAATAGCAAAACAAATGAAATCTTTTAGACTTAAGTTTCTAGTGCCATGCTGTCATTTTACTTTCGAGTGGATGCAACATTATCCATTTTTCAGTGTATTGCTTCTGCTGCTTGACTCATTGCATTGTAGATTATAAATGTTCGCTGAGAGGAAGAATCGTGTCAGAAAGGTTACCAGATAAATGGAATTTGGAAAATATGAAGCAATAAAATAAATGTGCCAAGCTAGCAAATAACCTATTTACTAATTGTCTTAACGGTTGTTTTTGTACATTATCATTAGCTCATGATTCATCGTGTCAATAAAATGAAAACTTCTCGACATACGGAAATGAGCATCATCTTGACTGCTGTGATGAAGAAAAAATTAACTTAATGGAGCTTCAATCATTGCTCGGTTAGAAAGCTTTGTCATTTAACTTCCATCTGGTGGGAAATGTTGGAAGTGTTTTAACATTTATAAAGATATATAAAGGATATAAAAATATACACATTTATGTGAATATTCATTTTATTATATTCTCGTGCATTGACTTGGGTATTGAACGAGGTTGCGAAATATACCTAAGTTTCAAGGATTAAGACAATAGGAATGAATACGAGGAATCCATTAATTTCATTGCTAGCTGTAGAGAGTTGGTTGCTATTGCTTTCATTTTTTTCCATTTTACTCGCAGTTTTCTTTACAATAAGTATAATTTTCCGCTTGAAAATAGCTGAAATAGTTATCGTCCATTAAAATGGATCAACAACCAACGTTCCCAAACCCCCGGAATTCTGGCGTTTCCGACGGCATCGAGGTCATTGATCTTACGTCCGACGAAGAGAATGATGTTGGCCCTTCTAGCCCAAGCATCTCCACTCCGTTATCATCTGCTCTAGCATCTCCACGTCAGGCACCTACTACGCTTGGGGAAGCTATGGGGAATTTACGGGATACACTTTACGAATTACATGAACGTTTTAATCAGGTTGATCACTTTATCGATCAAATGGGGCCACAGCCAGGACCTTCAGGGGTTGGAACAGACAGGAGGAACTTGATTGAACCGGTTCTTAAGAAAGTCAAAATGGATGAGTTAACTACTCCGGAAAACATTCACGGTGGTGGAAAGATAAGTCCGGCTGCAACTACAACAGGAAAAAAACTTAACTGCTTGGATTGTTTCCTGAAATTTGAGAACGAGTTTATGCGAGATGCACACACTACGTTAGCTCATGGCTACAAGATGGTCGAAAACGGAAGATTCCAATGCTATTACAAGGAGTGTCGAAAAACAGTCTCCGGCAGAGCAGCCTTAATAGACCATGCGTATGAAAAGCAGTAAGAACAAAACCTTTTTTCTCCTTTTTCAAACCAGCATTTTAGACACATTGTTTTTCATTTTGTATTCCAGCATTTAAAAAAAATTATGGCACATTTTTTGGTTTTTCTATAGTTAAACCTACGGTAGACTGGATAAGGAGAATGCTAACCTTTAAATTGGCGGTGAGGAGCACGTCTATATCTTTCACGTAGTCGGACGGAGAGGCCAGATATAACGGACAAACCAAACAGAATTGAAAATTTCAGCTTTATGATAAAATGTGTGTTTTGTTTTACTGATATTGTATTTCATTCTATTATTGGTGTTGGTAATTGAAAATTCTGGAGGGTCTAAACATTTTCTTACAGTAGCACGTAGGAATCTCTTTTCCACAAAATTCCTCAAAGTTTGTAGACTATGCATCATTTAAATTAAACCATACCATTTTGTTTTATGTGTGTACGACGTATTGTAGTATTGGACAAATTATTTGATTTACAATAAAAAATTTGGTTAAAAACGAGACTTCTGAAGAAATTTTATTCAAAGGAAGGAATATGTGTATAGGATGCAGTTTATGGAAATATGAATATACTACAAAACTCTAAACCATGCAGCCAGTGCATAAATAAATGTTGATTTTCTATGCTACAATATCAAATATGTAACTATAACAAAGCATCATTTTTTTCATTGAAATGCAGACTATAGAATTTGAAAGCAAAAGTAAAATAAATATAGGTCGGATCTTGTTCATAAATAGTAATAGATGGAAAAGGACAACCTGTTACTGAATGAACTGAAGTCAGAAATCAAAGTATAAATTAACGTTTGCCCTTGCAACCGAGACGCTGTCAAATATTAGGTTCAGACCGTAAGTCAATAGCGTCGGTGTACTTATGACTGACTTTATGGTGACTCAACAGCATAAGGCAATATACTTGGACGAATTTGGTTCAGTAGGGCCATGAATAAACCATATGTTGGTGTCTGAAAAAGTGCATGCNGACGAATTTAGTTCAGTAGGGCCATGAATAAACCATATGTTGGTGTCTGAAAAAGTGCATGCACATCAATATGTGTATAATAATATAATATGAGAACCAAAAGATTAAAAACATAATAAATCATTTTCTAGAGAGTTTTCTTGCTAATATTCATATTACGAAGAGACTGGAGAGTAGAAATCAGAACACTAATGCGGAGCTGGGTAGCAGAAAGTTTCAATGTAAGCAAAACTCTTCTTGTACCTTTACAAATGGATGACATTATATGTGGCTTTGAAGTACAGTTAGTATAAGCCATTATATATGTAAAAATATTATTATTTGTGGTGGTGGAGTATGCACAGAAAATGTTTAAATGTGTGCGTGTGTAACAAAATGAATCAATGTTATTTTGTATACTAGCAGACCTGCACTACTGTCACTGACTTTCTGCCCTACGTCATGCATCATAACAGCTTTTATGCCTTCTTTAGCACTATATGTTATCTCTTATTTCAAAGTTTCAGTTTTAATGTTTGCAGGGGAAACGCAATTAGGGCACAATAGTAGAAGAAGCCTTCAAGATTTTCAAAGCGTGCTAACACATTCCAATATACACCATTTAAAATATTGCAAAGGACGAAATGATACATCTCTAAAGTACTTGAAGTGCACTTGGCTCATGCACCAACCAAACCAACACAGATCCATATCCACATATATGATCATGAAGTTGTGTATAAGTAAACTGTCAAACCACATCATTTTCATTCATCGCGAGAAGAGTTCATAAAGCATCTCCTATTACATATAAACTTATTAATTTTCTTTCGCGTGAAGTTTGTCAACACATCAGTCATCACACTCGTCTTCCAATTCTGAGTGAGGAAAATCGCCAGTATTAGCTCCTCTCCGTTGCGCTGGGCTAATAGTGCTTTGATCAGAGAGCCGAAGCTTAGTTGGGGCCCATGTTTCCCACAAGGATAAAATGTAATAAAATAAAAAATGAAATCTAAATTTACTACTATATCGTTATCTTCTCTTCTTGATCTTCTCCATCTGATAAATGTTAAGTACGATATGAACTTAGAGCATCAGTGATAAGCAGGATACAGAAAATTTACAAAATAAGCAAAATGATACTAACGTCCTGTGGTGTTATTATAAATTGATATAAAATGCATTATAACGAGCCAAAAAGTAAAGCTAACCTTACCTATTATAAACATAAAGATATTATTTGTGATAGGGGAATATACACACAAACTGTTTACAATGGTGTGTTTCTGCGACAAAACCGATCAATGCATTATTGCATGCATTTTTATACATCCAATGATATTACGGTACTTTAATTAGATGCACCCTTACATTTTAAATTACATATACATCTAGGAGTTGAGGAAAGGATTTGAAAAAAATAGTAAAAAAGAATATACTAAATATGCAGGTACCGTTGATAGATTGGAAACACTAGTTCGGCTTGTATGCCTTCTTTAGCACTATATACTATCTCTCTTTTCAAAGTTTTCAAAGTTTCCAATTTCTCTTTTTAAAGTTCTTTTGATGAGGCAGGGAAAATGCAATTAGAGCACAGAAGTAGACGAAGCCTTCCAGATTTGCAAAGCCTGCTCAAACACTCCAGTATCCACCGTTTTAAATATTGCAAACGAGGAAGAAATGTCGTATCAATGTAGTACTTGAAATGCACTTGGCATCAAATCAACACAGCTCCATATCCACATACATGGTCTTGAAATTGTGTATAAGTAAACTGTCAAACCCCATCATTTTTCATGAAGAGAGATCATAAAGCATCTCCTGTTACATGTTTCATTTAATTTCGTGTGAGCTTTGTCAACTCATTAGTTATCACTACTTATCACATTCGTTTCCAATTATGACTGAGGGAAATCACCAGTATTAGTCCCTTTGCTTTGGGAAAATAGCGTCTTGATCGGCGACTTGAAGCTTAGGACCCAAGTTTCCCACAAGAGAACTATGTTGGCTTACCTAATACTGTAATGCTAACCATATGAAATGAAGAATGTGGCATGCATTGATTCTCTTGCATCTAAATTTTCTAAGCTACTTATCTTCATAAAGAATTGTCTCCACCTTATAAATGTTAAGTACGGTATGAACTTACAGCAGTGTGCGATTGAACCATACCATAAGATTAGTGAGCAGAGTAGTTTAGATAGCATTACATCTTTGCTAAGCTCAAATAATTGTATA
Source organism: Orchesella villosa (assembly GCA_036850725.1). Lineage (NCBI taxonomy): Eukaryota > Metazoa > Arthropoda > Collembola > Entomobryomorpha > Orchesellidae > Orchesella > Orchesella villosa. The sequence goes on from JAANSM010001502.1 coordinate 15,905, forward strand.
AACAACCTTGCCAATATCTTAATGCAATCCAACACTCTTACAAAGAAAACCCAATAACCTCTACATTAATTAATGACCATCATTTATCGGTACTTTCGGAATCTGATGAAAACATAAAAATGACCAGAACTTGTGTAGATTCAAACACAGTTTAAAGTTAACTGGGAGTATTTCAGAATGCCATGCTAATGTTGACCTATGGAGAATGGGGATAGCTCACAAAACCAGCTCACTTTTTAAAATATGACACACTTACTATGTACCTGTAATTTTGGAATACTGGCTGAATAGGTTGGGAACTTACTCTCAATGAGCAAGGTTCTTTTTTCTCTTCGTTTCTCCGGATTGGAGTTTTTTTCCCTTGCTCCCAGTAACTTCCATCTAAATATGTTATGATTTACTGTTGACGAATGTATTTAAAAATATAAATAATTTAGTCTTTAAGCACCATATGTACGTTGGCCTGTATATGTATGTATTCAGTTACCAAAAGTCTGCAATAAAACCCAATAATAATAATAATAATAAATATATATGGGCATGCCATGAATGAGTACCTATTGATCGCAAATGTAAATGTGCTTAGGGGAGATATGTATGAGGCAAGCTTATGATCAGTCTGAGATTCTTATTATTACATGCTGGTGCAAAGTATTTTATATAAAATACAGGGTCACATTGCTCACAAATAATAATTTGATGAACAAAGTACAAAAAGGTTCTAGAAAAAGAGAGTGGACACGAATTTGAATTGTCGTTTACTAAAGGCACTGCCCTGCGTCAATTTTCTCTATGTAAATCGCCATAAAAATACAAAATTATCATAAGCCTAACGCAATAGTTTTTCCTCAATAAACCGCAATACATCCCAACATTCAAAATCATTCATTTTGAATACTTATACTCAGTATCAACTTACTTATATTGCCCTTTTATACTGCTTGTGACACGAGTGTGGATGAAAAATGCATATATCATGCTACACTTTACAGTTCTGCTTTTAAGAGATCAGAAATCTTGTATTTTACAAACGACGTACCTCAAAAGACGAAAGCTGAGGGTCTGGATTCGAATGGTTGACACAATAATATTGAAAACTGTTACACATAAATAGTTTGCGACTAAAGAAACTAGTCTGACTACTTGAAAAATGCTAGAGCTTCACACTAACAGTCAACAACAACATCAACAGAAATTTGTAGGAGCAGATTGTTTGTATCCAGCAGGTTGTAATTCCTGGTTGGATATACGAGAATTAAATGAATCAGCCTAATAACTGTATGCATACTCAAGACAATGACAATCCTCATTTTCCTCTATAACAGGTTACATACATTTTCTCAATCTCTTCAGCATGAATTCATTCTATCCTGTCGTCCTTACTTCCCATTTTCCCTTCCAACTTCCTTCCCCTTTTCCCGTTCGACCTTGCTTCTTCCCTCGACACCTTCCTTCCCCTTCCTTCTCTTTTTTCTTTCCCCTACCTTCCCTTTTTTCTTCTCCTCCCTTTATTTTTTCTTCTCCTCTCTTCCCTTCCTCTTTTTTCTCCCTCCTCCTTTTCTCCTCCCTTTTCCTTCCCCTCTCCTTTTTCTTTTGCTTCCTTCTCCTCTCTTATTCTTCCTTTTTCTTCCTGTAGCCTGGCTACAGCACTACGAAGGTTCTACAGCCATGTGCAAGTAACGGTTGAAGTTGGATGCTGGAATGGAAGTCCGATTAAGCAAAATAGCAATACACCATGCATCAGTTCATAGTTCAGAATGATGAGAGTAAATGTGTTAGACAATATGTGTAAGTGTGAGGTCTGCTTGTACTTAACAATGTTTTTGCAATATCATATATTTTTGTACATTATATTGCAACTGTGCTAGTATAACTTCGACACTCGTCAACCAAGTCGACGGTCCCCTTTCAAAGCTTAGTATATACATGCATAAGTACTTATATGTACAAGGCGACAAACAATGAGCATAAGCATACGTGTCATAATACTTAGGTTAAGAATTAAAACCGATGCAATGATGAACACGAGCCTACCAAGACGAGAGGATCATAAAACATGCTCACAAGCAAACTTCAGTTCTAAACACTGAACTAAATTTGACAGCTATCGCAATAAAATGCTACGTAAGCATATAGAAGTATATGTAAGTATCCTTTTGGTATTGCAATGAGTTTTACGGTGTTCGAGTGTTGGAATCTGGTATTCATGGTATAGCATGTTTATACGTGTGTATGTGTGTGGTAAATGTATCGTCTTCTTATAATTAGTACACTCTTTGAGGTAAAAATTTTTGGAGACAGACGAATCACTCGTTTGAACGTAAACCAGACCCGGAATGACTATTGACGATAAAATGTAGAATACCGTTGCACTGAAAGTGATGCATGC
>JAANSM010001503.1:0-18273 GCA_036850725.1 Orchesella villosa
CGTGCTCAGCTCATACCAAGAATCTTTTTTCATGAGGACAAGACGCATTTTAGAAGAACCCTGAAGAATTTGCAGACTCATATTGCACGCTGCTATATACAAAAAAACTCCTTTCAAACAAACTGATTTTAAGTTTGACTGACGCACACACAAGCTATCCTTCTTATAAAATGTATGGAAGTTGATGGATAAAAGAGGACAAAAAAGGGAAAGAAAGTTGTATGGTTGGAGGTCGGCATTTTATGTGCGAGCTCTGGTGCTTGTTAGCAATGCATTATACATCACATTACATTATACAAAGAGGATGTTTGGTATAAAAAAAAGGGAAGGTAGAGAGAAAACGACGTGGCAGCAGCAGCCGCACCAGCAGTGCATTCTCTCATATTGCTTTCTATTTTCTATTAGGATTGAGCTTCCAAAAAGCTCTCTCTCTCTCTGGATGGAACACGAGCATTTTCTCTCCGGAATCATGAAATATTGCGCTTGCCTCAGAGTTTCCATGGGCTACATTACTCTGGTTGGCTCTGATGAATAGTCGTCTACGCGTTCTGGACAAAATCGACCACTCACAACAACTTCCATGATTCATTTCGTCTCACATTCCTTTCACTCTTTCTATTTTTTCGGGGATATTACTATTTTTGGGTATATATATTTTTTTTCAAGAAGGAAAAGGAAAACTGGGCCATAGTGGTATTCAGAGTAAAGTAATATAAGTGTATATATATTGCATTGTTTAAGTAGTCTAGTCTGAAAAATTTGGCCATAATAATAATCATCCATCTTATTTTTCCCATTCTTTTCTTTCAATTTACTGCTTTGCTTTTTTATAAATTGCAGATGCACTTTCCATTTTTGCATTGGTAGTGCGCGGTGATGTTGATGATGATGATCGTGATAAGATTTCGTTGACCTTTTTCCTTCACTACATATTAGGAAGAAAAGGAGGTGTAAAGTAATATAGTGAAAAAAAGTGGCAAGGTCATTTCCTCGTGGTTTATATTTCTTCCTCTTGGTGATGGCACGCATACTCCTGTCAAGAGAATGCAAGTTAGTAAAGTAAAAAAAAGGAGCAAAAGAGATATATTTCATTTGGGAGAATGTGACAGGAGTAAAAGGATCGTTTTCTTGTGGGCTCCTCCATATGTGTGTATGTGCAGCAGCGAAGAAGACGAGTTTATATACCTATAAACTTGTGTAATACGCACACAGCTCCCCCTTTTTATTTATGTCTCCGCCTGTCTGCTAATGACGATGATGGACTGCCGTGTGCTCTCCTCTCGCTCGCTCGTTGGTTGGCTTTGCCTTGCTGACTTTGTTTGGTAGGTTGGTTGAGTGAAGAATTGGAAAATAAGGGAAATGGATGAAACGCATAATACATATATATATACGTGCCACCATAATCATCATCATCATCTTCATGATGCACATATTGCCTCGCCTCTCAACTTTTATGCAATTTCTAGCAACGTGCATAATACAAGATATAAAAAAAAGTTTTTTGATTGCCATTCTTCCAACTAAACTTACTATTTTATCGAAACAGACGGCTTGGTGCCGTCATCATTATCCTAGTTTATAGACCTTCCTTCCAGTCAGTCAGTCGGTAGTTGTGTAAGTTAGTACCTTATACATAATAACTTACAAGCTGTCATGTCACTTGTTCTCTCTCTCTTTCTCTTTCGCCTGCTTTTGACATTGACAACAAAAGTACACACTGCAACTTTTCTTCTTTGCCGTGACCTCTTAATGTCAGTCATCAACCTAAATATATATATAGCGGTTGTTGCAAGTTTGCACATGGTGATGTGATGTGATTATGCACATACATCCTCTCCTTTTCCTTTCCCTTCAAAGTCCATTTCTTACGATGAACTTTGACACGTGTCTGACTCGCTGCTGGTGTGTTGTTGAGTACACATGCTGGGAAAAACTTGCATTGCATTGCATTCCTTGCAAACTCCGACCTGTCACTTGCAATACAATCCAATCCCGAAGTGACGTAAAACTCCCTTTCTTCCCCTTGCTTCCCAGTCATATACTTATCCCAACAAGAAAGGGAAAACATCATCTCTGTGGATTGTGGATTAAAGCTTTGCTCTCTCGCGTGTGGCGTGGGATCCACAAATCCACATGGAACAGGGTTGTGTTGGTAGTCAGTCACAGTCATTCTTTTTTGGATGAAATGGATTCATTATTATTACACATATCCTTTTGTCATTACATCGTCCATTGTTCTTTGGAAATGTGATTGTGATGCATTACATAAATGATGCACATTTTCTCCTTGCACTTTGTCTACTCTTCTATGTATATATTCTGCTATTGAGTGACTGCGTATTCCCAAATATAATAGAGAAATGACTGAAACGAGAGAGAAGATTGAATACAATGGGAGAGCCACACACATGCATTCATTAAACAACACACTTAATGCCCTATACACTATACTAATTCGACTGGAGCAGGCAGAGCTGGAGGGGGAACTCTGTGAGTAACAAACAACAACAATGTTAAAACCAAACAGTTCAACATGCGCATATCCGCATGTTTCCCAGCTTCCTTTTGTTGTAATCTTGGCCAGAAAAACGGATATGATTACATGAGAGAACACACACAGCATCCAGCACCAGATAATCAAAGGGTGTATGCATATGATGCAAAAAAAAGATGAGTGACTATGGGAGAATTGAATTGAATACAGAGAATACAGAGACAAATCCCTTGTTCAGTCCATTGTTTGTCCTTTTGATTACACGGGCGATGATGATGATGATTCTGACGCTGACGATCATGTGGTCTCTTCTCTTTCTCTATCTGTGTGGGAAGTAATGTGATTTTTTGTTTCCTTCGTCTTGTGCCAGAAACAGGAGCGCCATCACAATCAGGGATGATGAACGCGTGTCAGTTGCACAAGGAGGGATGTAATATATAGTGCTCTGTGTACTTAGTTTTCTATATGTGCATTCTTTCTGCTCAATCTGGTGGTGTTCCCAGTGTAATAATTGGCCTTGTTAATGATCACTGTCTGTGGCTGGTTTTTTTGTTGGCAAGTGTCAGGATTAGATTGATATTGGGTTACACGCACACTCACCCAGCATAAAACATTTTACATCGTAGTAAAAACAATAATATGAGCCGATCGGATTTATTTTCTCATGGTTGTATAAGTACATGGTTTGGCTATAAATATAAAAATCCAACATGGAATTAATGTTTAAGTTAAATGTGAGTATATATTTATATGTACTAAAGCCTATATGGTTTTATTATTTGTTTTGCAGGTAGTAAACGTGGATCTAGAACTGGTAGTTTTGATGTACCACCATCCACCAACCATTCCCGTCAATCTTGGGTACCCACCTCTCCCTACCCTTACAGTAAGTCACCAAAGAAAAATTTACTTGTATTTTTTATCTTCATTACTTAAATCATCACTAGCACCAACTAACGTTTTAAAAAAATGCAATTTTCATCGCTTTCATCCGTATCACCCGGTATTCAAGGATCATTGAACTTGGTCCGGGTTGGGAAAAAAGGAACGGGCCATTTCGCAATCTCTCTTGATCATGATGAAATGTGACGATATGATCAAAAGTTGAGAGATGAGAGAGAGAGAAAAAAAATTGGAACTATATAATGATTCTTGTCTAGCTACGACGTATTATTATTAGGAAGATAAAAATGTGGAGACATTTTAGTAAAGAGAAATGTGCTGAGATAGAATTTCTATGTAGCATACAGAGAAGATTATAGTGAATTGCATTGCATTTCTGTTTCCCTTTTGAGTGACTGCTGACTTGACTTGAATTTTCGGGAGAGAGACAAGGGATGGATGCAGTAGTGAGTAGTGTGCATGAAGCTCATGCGTAACATTTCCCCCAACGACTGAGAGAAACGGGAAGCTCAGCCAAGAAAGTTGATTTCCTCCTCCTACGAAAACACTAATAGCATGATCATCCCGAGATATAACTCGGGAGTTTTATATGGCTTTTGATGGATGTGCTCAACTCATCCCGACAAATCAATTTATTAGATATTCTTTTTAAGAGCAGAGGAGACTCTCTCTCTCTAGGTTTTCCATCGTCTGTGTAAGTTCCCGGGTAATTTCATCCCGGAGGAAGTGAATATAAACAGGACCCATGAGCAACTTCCTCCGTTGCCAATGAAATATTAATGACTTGCACATTTTCCCTTTTTCCTTCCCTTCATCTTATCGCTCGCTCGCTCTACTGGTATGGTATGGTATCCCTTCTCTCCAAAACTTCTTTTGAAATTCAAGTAGCATGACACATACCATGCCACAGCATAACATAACATAACAAAACCGTGTGTGTGTAGTGTGGTAGCTAGATAAAAAACTACACACAAAAGTCGTATCATCATCAACTTTGTCATCTTCTTCGTCTTCTCTCCATCATATCCTCTTTGACTTTGACTAGGGAATGAGTTCAGAGATAGGAAAAAAAGTTGGGTAAACCAAAATATAAAGTATGCATGAAACTAAAAACTTGCACATCGTACTTTCGAGATGAGATGAACATTTTTTTAGCAGGACCAAAAATAGTACATGCTTGTTAACGTTTTTATTTACGTTCCTCATCTACTCTCTTGATAATGATGATGAAGGAGCTGATGCTTCTCCTTTGATACGATAATAATAATGTGTACCATCTAGCGAAACCTCTATATAGCGTAAAGCTATTATGGCAGTCTGTTTTTACGGTGGTGATAATAATGCTTGTGGAATTGCCATCAGCCATGGCCAAAAGTATCTCATCTTACTAAAATGCGCACTACCATACAACATATCTTTAATTTCCTGTAAATGTATCTTTATAATGTAAGTTGAAATTTCCAACTTGAAAGTTGGAAGTGAATCATTTTCCCGAATTTTTTTGGAGCGACGGAACAATGCAAATTTGTGAACTTGTTTGACCTTCTAAAAGCAACATTAAAACCAAGTGTTTGGGGGAATAATTCAGAGAGGGAAAATCTACAAGGAAAATAGAGACATGTTTATATGTAATTGAATCAAATCAGGCGAAATGGGTTTGGAGTCAAAATACATGAATGAATAGGATATGCTATATGCTGCTGTGCTTCTACGGAGAAAATATTGGGTTGCACACAAAAACACACACATGTCTGGTTGAAAGAGTGAGAGAGAAAAAAAGACGACGACATGCCATGGCATATCAGTCTTTCTTAACTTTCAGAGCCTGTAACTAGATCGAAATGCTTTATAATGGTACTTTAGCAGTCAACACGGGGAAAAAAGTGCCGCATTTGAAGTAGACTTTTTCTTTATCCAACTTGATTTTTAAAATGGAAGATGAAAAAAGATGAGAAATTTTTTGGTCATAATACCCACACGCTATATATATATACTACAGTATAATTTCTAACAAGGTTTGATTGCAAAGAGACTCTGCTATATGGAAAATACGAAGGGAATTCACTTTTTGGCAGCTATCCATATCCATCCCTTGAAGAAGAAAAAACTCAATTTTCTGTCGTTTCTCTGATGACTCGTTTTCACAAATTATTTTGATCTTTTGCACTTACTTATATATGCTACACTGAAAATTCAATAAATGCTGTTAGAAGTTTCTTTTGAGTGGGTTTTCCTAAGAAAATTGGTTTTGTGTTGGGCTCGGGTGAAGAATTCAGGTCAGTTTGGCATGAAATTCTTGGAAAGTTTTCCTTCAAAAAGCTACTTCTTCAGCCCAAACAAATTCTTTTGACGAACAAAAAGACTCGTATGTAAATGTCATTGTCACATCTCTTTGTTGTATTACATATATTATTATGCATTCCTATTGTTGTCCCGTCATCATTGTTTCTCGTTTCAAGTGAAGCAGATAAAACTGCACGATTGCACTTTTTGATTATCTCTTTATGCTGTTAGAAGTTTCTTTTGAGTGGGTTTTCCTAAGAAAATTGGTTTTGTGTTGGGCTCGGGTGAAGAATTCAGGTCAGTTTGGCATGAAATTCTTGGAAAGTTTTCATTCAAAGAGCTCTTAAAAAAGCTACTTCTTCAGCCCAAACAAATTCTTTTGATTAACAAAAAGACTCGTATGTAAATGTCATTGTCACCTCTCTTTGTTGTATTACATATATTATTATGCATTCCTATTGTTGTCCCGTCATCATTGTTTCTCGTTTCAAGTGAAGCAGATAAAACTGCACGATTGCACTTTTTGATTATCTCTTTTGCCTTAGTCAATAGGTAAAAGTCTCATAATAATAGATGGTCTCATTGTCACTTTATTGTCTCTCTCTCTCAAATTTTCGAGTTGTTGATCTTGTCTCTCTCTCTTGTGCAAAATAAAAATGACAAGTGTACCCCACAAACACTGAGTCATGTTCAATTTAATACGTCACGTAAGATGTAAAAACACATGTAAAAATGTATTTTATATTATCCACTTTGACTCGTTTCTTCCTCCTTTTTGTCTCTCATCTTGTAATATCAATGAATGAAAGATGATGTTACGCACATGAATTCATTCTCTGTTGACAGAAGAAGAAGAGGTAAAATGTCAATGAATGACATAAAATAAATTATTTGGACACGGTGACAAAAACCGACTGAGTATATATAACTATCAATGTATATCCAACACACATATTATTATAATGCAGTTTTTAGATTGTCATCTCTTCTTCTCTCCTGCTCCTTTTCATTCCCTTTGACACATGAGCGAAGATGACGATGACACTCGACTAACATGACACCAGCATTTAAGCAAACGTAAACCATCATCATCAACATGATCATCACGCCACAGAGTTATGTGTATTAAGTGTTATGATGAAGATGATGGTGATGATGATCATGATGCTACTTTAAAAAATGAATGAGGCATCTGTGTGTGTAAAACGCTTCTTTTTTTGAGGGATCATTTCATGTCATCATTCCATTGCTCAACATTTATTATTATTTACGTATCTCCTTTTTCTTCTTGACTCGTTCCGTGTCATCGTGTCATGTCGTGCGGTGATGATGAATGGATAAAAGGAGACTTTGAATAGGAGTAGTTCAGTGATATAGGAATGAATGAACTTGTTCTCTTTTTTTCAATAAAAAATCTTAATTTATTTTTCATGTGTTGCTTGTACCGTATAGGTATATACGTACTTATATATATTACACATGTAATAATAATGAGTGATGCGCTCCGTGCTCATCTCCTGCTAAAAGGAGTGTGAAGAGCACGGGCCATGCATTCTACCGTTCAAAACATAACACAAAACACACAAAACTGTTCAATTTATTATGATAGTGTGAACTGTGTGTGTGTAGTTGAGGGAGATTAGCGGAAAGATAGATATTTTTGACCTTTTTCAAAAGGATTTTTCTCAAAACATTCAAAACATAACACAAAACACACAAAACTGTTCAATTTATTATGATAGTGTGAACTGTGTGTGTGTAGTTGAGGGAGATTAGCGGAAAGATAGATATTTTTGACCTTTTTTAAAAGGATTTTTCTCAAATTCAAGGAAGGGATGGTAGAATGATTTCAATTAGGAATTTTATACGTTGACATATTTTTAGTGCACAAAGGCTTGCATTTCCTTGCACAATTTTGCATTCTCCCCTTTTCTCTAGATATGCATTAAGGAATGCAGTGCTCATTAAAAGACTCCGTTAAATTAGAATGACAATAGCCAAAGTTCAAGTGCACCAATATTATCTTATATTCTCAAGAGCTCTAGTCTCATTTCCTCCTGTTCCTAATCTAGGAGAATGAGAATGAGAGTAAGTTTGGGAATGTGGATAATTATCATATTTAAAATTAGTACGAAAGAAGCAAAGCATCTTCTACTTGAAGAGCAGGGAATAAGAGATACATACATTTGCACAAACACACCATGAAAATACTCAAGAGACAAAAATGAAAACAAATGGTTATGTTAATCCTTCGTAATATCGTAACTTCTTTCTTTTTTTCTTCTCGTAGAAGACATCAAGTAAATAAAGTTTTGATTTTGGTTAGCACATTTGGCTCCGGCTGCGCCTTTGTAAAACTGTGTAGACTTTTAGGTCATCTGGCAAAGAAATATTTTGTGACAGTTGATGAGCCCCACGCATCTTAAGTATTTCAACAGGAGCAATGTGGCAAAAAGGATATATAGTTTTGGTAGTAGTAAAGTGTATAAAGATTGTAGATGTGGAGGAGCTTGAGCTTGAGCATGCGTTCATTTTTATGGATTCGTGGAAAGCTCGTCAAAAAGGCTTCCGTCTTTTTCTCTCTTTCTTCCCAGTCTGCCAAGCATGGCAATCATCATAGTATAAATGCGTGTAGTCGTTTCTCCACTCTCGACTCCTCTTCTGTGTGTACTGTGTGAGCATGCCCGCACCATATCATATATACACTTGAGTTGATGCACGATTCATTAGAAAAAGGGAGATGAACTTAAATAGACGGTTGAGTGGATGTATGTTCGTTAACTTAAGATGGTTTATAGTAAATGACTCTTGAAGAAATAAAAAGGGAAGGAATGACGACAAGGAATAGGCTTGAGAGTCAGGCAAAACTTTTAATTTTTATGATGCAATTTGCTCGCAATTTTCCCTTCCTCCTTTTCTTTTGTCATTACTTGTTAACATTCCTCTTAGAATAAGTATGAAAGAGAAAATGGTCCAACACGTCGCTTCAACCATTTTACACATTTTTGGACTGAAAAGATAAAAAAAAGTATACTAAAAACTATACCCCGTTTTTTAAGCAGAGGCACGAAGTCACGAAGTGCGTTTGAGTGGACAAAACTCTTGTCGTTGCAAAAAGGGTGGTGGACTGCTGTTGAAGTATTATGCTTGATGAAATCAAGAAATGCCGACATTTTTTTCATTTAAAAAGATTCCTTTCCTCCTCAAAATTCCTGTAATGGGATGGATGCATGAGAATTAGTGAAGCTGAGAACCACTTCCCTATGTGATAATGCCCAAAAAAACAATTTTTTCTGCAGTAAAAATGTGAGAAGTGAAGTAGCAGCTCATTTTTTGGCACAATCTTTTAGCGACAACGCGTGACAGACGATAGTCAAAGTGGGATTTTAAAATACTTTTTTTTTCTTCTTTTTTGACTAAAACGCATGTAAACTTAAGATAGATATATAGACACATGCATCACACATTTTCGGGGATTCAGCTCATCGCATAACATAACATTACATTACATTTTACACACGATTCCATTTGGCTCAGAGTTCATCAAAACTTTTTTTATTTTTTTTGCGACAGCAGCAAAAGCAACATAACAAACTATACACCAATCTTTTTTGGTAACAGAGAAAGAACTTGTAGCAATGAAATCCTTTTAAAACGAGATATTTTTTTCCTTCTTGGATTTCTCGCCTACTTCATCATCAACAGTATCATGATGATCATGATTTGAAAAAGTCACAGAACCATTTCTTTAGTTTAATCTAAGATTATGTACAAAAATACATCGGCAAAGCTTATACACTCAGAGCTCAGACAGGAAAAAAAGAGCTCAATGGCTAAAGAGACATTTTCCAAAGTGACAAACATGACAATGGTCGCAGTGCTGTGTATCATCATCATCATCATGATCATGAGTAGCGACGAAGGCAACTGAGAAACATGATGCAAGGCATGCATCATCATTATTCGAAATAATGTACGTACATTTTTTATTCTTCTTTTTCTGCATTACCAAACAAAACTTTTACATGTGGAGCAAGACAAGGCGACAACTAACAACACACATATATATACTTATACTTATCTTCAAAGAAAAAATTGTTTTTGCACTGCAACTCATATAAACAGGAGACAAGTCTGAGGCAGTCTATTTTCGAGGAGGAGTTGTGACTTTGTAAATGCACTTGCTACTTCTTCCTCTCTTCTTTCAATATTTTTTCTTAGCGAATGAATCTCACAACTTGAGAGATGATTTTTGTTGGCAAGAATCTCATAACAAACCAGCAACTAAAAGGATAAAAGTTGGATGGAAGCTCATAGGAAAATCCTCGTTGACGAGAGAAAATGTATCAAAAGGATAATGGAATGGCTTTTTGTAAGAAAAAAAATATATATAGTAGTCCCAGTTTATGTTTACATTCTCGTGGTGCTGCTAGTGGCATCACATCAAGATCTCTTGACGAGATCATCATCTTCATTAAAGCGAAAATAGAAAAAGAAAACGAGAGACAGAAAAAAGTGATTTAATTCTATGCACTCATATCCTCCTCCTCTCTCTCTCTCTCTCTCTGGTGATCATGTCTGCCGATGATGATGGCTGATGGGAATATAGTAATGATTACGACGAATACCGTCAACCATCACGTTAAACATTCAAACTGCTCATGCATTCATGCACTCTACATATACACAGCACATGATATATATTATGTCAATGAATAAAAGTCACATGATTTTCCTAATTTTAATTCAAGCTTGTAAGAAAAAAAAAGTATATCATTTGAAATTTTGTAGATAATTGTTAGTCTAGCTTATATCATTTAAATTTTTCTTACTTTTGTAGGTGATGCAAGCAATGCAAGTGTCGGTAGTGGGGAAGGTACAGGAGATGACGATGATGAAGGTGGAAAGAAGAACACAAAAGAAACGCGGCATCTTCCCTAAAGTAGCTACCAATATCCTCAGAGCGTGGCTATTCCAGCATCTCACGGTAAGCCTTCAAATGTTGCGATCTAAATTCACTTAAAGTTTCCTACTTTTTTTTCATGGTGACTGGTGACCACCACTATAGCACCAGTGAATAAGAAATTTCTTTTCCTTTTTCTTAAAATTGAAGCAACGAAGCAACTATATCTTCTATATCCACACAATCCACATGGTTATACATATATATTAGATCAAATAGAGTGGAATAGTCAGTGTGTATACTAAAAAAAGGCTTCTTATTTTTTCTGCTAAAAATCGATATAACATGTAAGTAGAGACCATTACTTCATATCAAACAAAAATATCCGGGCCATTTCCCTTATTACTTTTGGGCTGTCACAAAATATGTCAGTTTGAATGCATCTCTCGTCCGTTCTCTTGTGTTAGTACATACTTTTTTATTGATCCATTCCTTCCATCCAGCTCAACTATCATCCTCATCCTTAATACCCCATGTAACATTAAAATGTGTGTAGCTTTTTTTTGGACAAGTATTATTTCTTATCCCTCTTGTACATAGACATAAACCCACTGGTGTATAAAAAAGGGAGAGAGAAAGGACGACGAAAAAATTGATCGGAAATACTCTTAACATTTCTTCATGTATCAAGTTTTTTTCTTTCTGTTGAAACAAAGTGGTCACAGCAGTGGTCGAGGAGATAGGACCACATTTTATGGTTTTTAAAGCCACCCTCAATAACTGCTGCCGTGATATCAAAAAAATGCATTACAAAATACTGCTCTCCTCCTATAACTGTCCCCTCCATATAGTATTTTGGAGTAGGAGTCAGTAATAATAATAAGAATCTCTTTAGAGGTGAATATATTGTGAATAAGGGAGCTTTAAAAGGATATACTGATATGTACATAATACATACGCGTTTTTGAAAAGAAGGACAAGCATTTAAACGATTTAGGAATGTATTGTCATTTTACCATGTACTCCTTCTTGTTATTATTGCTCATAAAAAGATATCCGGCTGGTTTCCACCAATTTGTTTGGAACCGACTTTCTCATGACGGGGGAGGGAGTGGAGTGAGTCTTGTTGGTTTGATGAGCAAAAAGTTATATAGTAAGCCAAAAAAAATGGAAAAGTTTTTGGAATCTAAAAATGCAACAATGCATTACCAGCAGTTATCATTCCATCATTTATGAAAAACAGCACACACACTGCTTTTTAGCTATAGTTTCCAACCCATTTTCCATCCCGTTTTCGGGCAGGAAATGGTCCCGGAAATGAACACAGAGACTGCCGTCATCTAGCCGCCGCGCCATCGAGCGAGACCACGACACGGCTTGTAACTTGTTGTGTTCAACATCATTCTTCGTGTGTATACCGTATATACAAAATATATCTCTCTCTACCCGAAAATCTTTTATTTTTTGGGGTCGGAACGGAATGGAAAATGATGCGTAGGCTTTATACGCAAAATAGTTTCAAGTTTGAATCTTATTACTTTGCAGTTTCACATTTCTTATGTTGTTGATGCTGATGATGATGATCACAGCAATTTAGAGAAATACATCTACTTCGTAAGCAGTTTTATGTAAAAAAAAAAGTTTCAAGCATTTTTGCCTCCCCGACGAGTATCATGAGCTGAGCTGAATCAAAATCAGGATGATGATGATCAGGATCAGGCCAGGGATGTGATGTGATATGTGATGTTTTGTAAATAACAGCAGCAACCGCTCGAATAATCATCGTCATCATATTATTATATATTATATGAAAACTCATCTTCTTCTATACACGGTATGACACTGACACTCCGAGAGTATTTTTCATCTTGTCAGACATCACGCTGAGATTTCACCTTTTCATCTTCCAAAAAATTATTATGCTTTGCTAACAAGACAAGAAGACAAGTAGCAAGGAAGCATTAAGTGAAGTAGCAAAAGTGACTTCTGATATCACAGAAAAATCATCAACCTTTTTAGCTAAGCTCTTCTCATTCAACTCATTGGCAAGCAAAAAAGAAACTTGTCTGCTTGCTGCCAGTCTATCTGTCATAATTATGAATTAAGATAATTTTCTGCCCTGCCCCTAAGAAAACACCTTTTTTAAATGTTCACAAAAACATGAATGGCAATAAGCTATACTTTTGCTCGAGAACCTCGAACTCAACTGTCATTTATCCTTTTCAAAATTGTTACATTCTTTTCAACTAAGAAAATTCCAGTAGTGAAAAAAAAACTCACATCTCGTTTTGCATAGTGAGTGAATACAATACAGTTTCATTTCACACAAAAGTAAATCTTTTTTCGCTAATGATCTTGACACGAAGGATAAAATCCAATTTGTCAGAATTCCTTCATCCTGTCTTGACTTGTGTTGTGAGTTAGCCATTGAGTCAATGAAAATGAGTAATATTCAGTAGCAAACAAGGACACAGGAGGTTTTTTTTTCACTTGTGAAGAAAAAGTTTGTAGCAGTAGGAAATTGACAGTGAACCTTTATGATTCTTGACTTTTCACTCATGAGAATGTTGATGATGGTATAAAAGTGGTATTAAATGAGGATGAGAATAAAAGCTAAAGCCTAAAGCCGTAAAATGAGAGCATTGACATTGCCATTGCCCTTGTTTGTGCGTCTGTCGTTGCCGTTGCATATCATTGTCAGCCTCCATCATCATCATCATCATCACGGTTCAAACTTTTTTTATGTGCGGTTCGCTACAGATAAGGATTTAATATGCAATGCAGTTTGGTGTCATATTGCTTAAAATTCATTGAGGTCGTCGGTGTAGAAAGAGTTGAGAGGATATATCCACACTAAATTTTCCTTTTCCCACCATCATATCATTATGCATAATAAAATATCGCTCAAACCGTATACAAGTTTTTGTTGAAGAAAAACGACATGACATCCAGAAATGGGCCCATTTTAACGGAATTGATGAGTTGGAAACGGCACACAAGATGAGCTCTCTTTCTCTCTCGTTCTAAGAGAATTTTGAACTCGACAAGTTCCCTCAAACTTATATATATATTCTTGCTTGGTAAGCAAAAAGCCTCAGAACGATATAAATACAGCAAACAAAATCGTGATATAACAATAGTTCTAGGGAAAAAGGGAGGAGGTTGACATTTGACATGATTTGCATGAAACGCTGTGAAATTTCCTTGTGATCTTGCTCCCACACCAAACACCACAACTAAAAACTATATACAGTATTGGTGAACTGTATGATGATGAGGATGCGATGACAATGTTTCGACGGGGAAAAGGGGAGAGAATGGAAATGATGTAGTAAAAAGTTTCAGTTTGTAGTTTGTGTGCCATTTTCATTCCTTCATCTGGAAGTACTAGTGAAAGAAAGATAGATATATGTTATGTAAAGCCCAAGTATATAAACTGTCTTCATACTTTCTTTTCCCCCTATTATTATGATGCAAAAGGCGGAAATGGGAGGGTGAAATGAGAGAGCAAAACTGTGGTAAATGATGCGACCCCCTGACGAGCAACTTGGCGCCCATCTCGCCGCGGAGCGCCTTGTATTACTTCACTCTTCTCTCATGTACGTATAGACTAATCTTCGTCTTCCCTTCAAAAAGACAGACATATAGACACACTACACACACACACACACACATCTCAGCATCAATAAAAGAAAACTTTCTCTAGGAAAAAAATGTTAAGTAAAAGTACACGGCCATTTCACTATAGCTTTCACTTCACTCCCAAAGTTTTTGTCTGTACACAAGATCTTTTTGGTGGTGACTATTTTGCGGAGTATCAAGTTCCATTTCATTCCAACTCTAACAATCCTCCAACTTCTTGTTCTTTTTTTGCTATATTGCTCTCTCACAACGAGATTCTGGTATTACTTAATGTAATGTAATATGTGTGATGAGCCTCTGGACCATTTGAGATGGTATTATGACTAGCATGATGACATGACGAGAAAAAGTCGCTCTTTCTTGAGAGAATACGCAAGTTGGATGCGATATATAGTACGTGTACTTAGCAAAGGGGAAAATAAGGTTATTATACGTTATGTTATATGAAAATGAGTGTTATATTTGCTCATGGTTTGGCTTTTACCAAAAAAATGTGTTCTTTTCCTTCATTTCTTCAATGGATATTTGATATGATGGAAGATGAAGCGAATGTGTGCGAGTATCTTGTGAAATTTCACTGGATAACGTTCCAAGAAAGATTTTTTCTTGGCAATGTACGCGCCATCATGTAATGTACAACTGGCGTTTTGAATTCATATTTAGAGATGGTTTGTGTGTGTGTGTTATTGAGATGATATTATATGCCTGACGATGAACATGATGACTCTGATGGTTTGCTGTGTCCTGGGCTGATCTTTTTACAAGCAAAAATACTGTTTTTTTCTGATGGTTAAAATGGTTACACAAAACTTATTTGGCATTCAGTTTGGTTACTTGCTCTTATTGCTTTTGCTCATGCTGGTCTTCTTACCGGCTGAAATGTGTGTATATTCAGGATATTCAGTAAAAAAAAAAGGTTACATAATGCAGTGCATAGTGACGTAATGTATGTATATCTCTATGTTCTACATTGAAGATGAGGAGAGACGGATGAGGATGATGATGATCATGATGGTATACACTAGGCTGCGCTTTGGAATGTTTTTTTTTCTTCTCTCTTGTATTACTACGTGCAAGTGTGTCTCTGGAGAAACTTGAATTTCAATTTGGCTTCTGCCTTCTGCCATTTCCTTTTCCATTTTCTTTTTGAGTCTTTCTCTCTTCTCCTGCCTGCCTTTCTATTTTTTACTAGGAATTTTCACTTCCTCCCTGCATAAAAGAAATATAAAGTGGGAAGACGGGAGGGAGAGAAGCCATAAAAAGATAGTCAAAATAGAAAATTCAGCTCTGGGAGCGAAGACTATAAATAAGCAAGAAGGAGAAGGGAAAGGAAATCTATGTATATGTGCTGCTGGGGATATGATATGGGATGCCATGTCATTCTTGTGAGTGAAAAGAAATGAGAACATGAGACAAGTATTGCCATTGCCCCATCTTATTTGCATTTCATGCATTTTTTCCTCCGTTGTCAATTTAAATTCATGCAATTTTTCAAAATATAGGTAACATTTTTTTGTAGATAGAGATAGATGCAAAGACGGTGTCACTTTCATGAAACTTATGTAGAGTGATATCTATCATTATTCCTGTGTTTCAGTGGTTATTGTATGACCTTCAGATTCAAACCCTAACACACTCACAGAGCCTTCTTTTCATCGGAAAAAGTGATCTTGAAGTAATTCTTGTATTAGCTTTCGTAGCACGAACCTGTCACAAAAGTCCTCCCATCAATCGTCCATGAAAATAAATGCAATTAAGACAGAGCCACTATAGCTCAGCTCCTTGTGCCCTGCAAGCCAAAAACCAAGAGTAGTGCCTTCTTTAGCGTGGTCT
Source organism: Orchesella villosa (assembly GCA_036850725.1). Taxonomy (NCBI): domain Eukaryota; kingdom Metazoa; phylum Arthropoda; class Collembola; order Entomobryomorpha; family Orchesellidae; genus Orchesella; species Orchesella villosa. The sequence continues at coordinate 16,059 of JAANSM010001503.1, forward strand.
ACATGCTCAACTTGATTTTATTTAATATTGCAAAGCATGTCTGAAATGATCAGAGCAAGGAGGAAACTTTTTTATCAGGATTTTTTCTTCAGTCTCTCTCGTGCCTTCACCAAATGAGTGGAAGGAACGATAGTCATTTTTGGCTTTTGGATCATAAGTTTTTGAGTAAGATCTAAGAAGGAAAGGCACCAACTTACGACTAGTCTCGATGAGTAAGATATTGAGCAATGGAAAAAGTACTGCTTATTCCAATGTAACTAATGGCCAACCCACAACTACTCCACTATACTAACTGACTTCAGCTCTTTGAACTTTACTTTTTCCCCTCTTGTAAGAAAGTATAGGAATTATTTTTTTTCCTTGACCAACCAACTTTTGGTAAGCACTGCTGCACTGTGCATACACCAAACTTTTAGTAGGAGGGAGTCAAAATCCAAACTGATTGTGAAAGATTTTCTCTCTCTTTTTATGTAAACAATGAATTTGAAGGAAAGATTTTCCCTTTTTCCCAAGCAAAACTTTTCCGTCACCGTTTGCATTCATTTTCATTGTCAGCATTAAAACATTCTGATCGACTACTCGGTTTTTTGGGAGTAAAATGTGAACCCTTTGACTTTTCTTGGGGAGCATTGTGTGTGCGGGCAGTTTTCACTATTTTATCACTTTTCTTTCCCAACTCTTACGTAATAATAAAAAGTTTCTTCAACCCAAACTCAGTTTACATATCCAACCAAAAACTAAACTCAGAAAAGACTTAGGATTTGAACCGTGGAACAGTTCTACAAAATATATTAACCATATATATCCCTTTGTACCTTGTACCTTTTTGGTATCTTGATAGGTTTTGTTAAGAATGGAGAGATTAAAAGAAAACAAGACGAGGAAAAAGAGAATATTTGAAAATTTTCTATACTTTCAACATTTATTCATACTACTTTCCCTTTTTATTAACTCAGCAACGTTGTTCCAAGTTCCAATGCAATTAAAGATTCGAAATATATCTATATAGTTTAAGAAATTACTATATAGCCTATACCTTTAACCTACTACACTGTTCTAGTTCCATACTATCCAAATTATATATGAAACCAAACCTGTCCAATTCCACTAGAGTTCAATCTTCATATTATGAACGTATACATACATTTACGGTGACGAACAACGAAGAAGAAAGTGATACGGGCTTGTCTCTCGTCTTCCACTTGGAGTGAAAAAGTAATGAAAAAAGGCCGAGGGAAAAAGTCAGACTCGTCTGCGAAAAAAGAAATTGCTTTTCTAATATAAGATCAGTGCAATGTTGGACTGGTCATAAATACTGACTTGACAGGTTATTCTGGAGAAGCCAGGAGGAAGGAAAAATAAGCATGCTTTCCACTAGTTTCTACTCTATATCTTTTATACAACGGGAAAAACTGCAAAAGGAAGGAAGGAAGGAAAAAGGGTAGAGAGAGAGAGAAAGTATAAAGTATAAAAAGAAGTAAATTTTTCCCGTGTATAGTTTTACACACAGTTTCACTTCTTCTTGTGAATGTGTTTTCCTTTCAAATCTCAAGTGCAAACTCTCAAACCCTGTGCTTTATAACTCTCTTGGGGAAATATATTTTTTCACTCTTTTACCCGTCCTCCTTGAAAATGATATGGGATGAGACTATAACAATATAAGTACACATGATTCTATATGCATCCAAATAGAAACGTCTTCTTACTCCAAACACCTACTAATTTTATGCAAAACCCAATGAAAATTCCATTTTTGGTTAGAGTAGAAACTGTCAAAAAGAATATATATTCGTCTTGTTCCTCAGGACAAGTTTGAAAATTAACTTTTTCTTGTTTGGATTTTGGAATGAAGGAATTTTAGAGTTGATATGTTGGATGTGAATAGGCCTTTTAATTTCTGTGATGATGTGAGTATGACATGACGTTTGCCAGAGTAGTATATAAAGTAACACTAACACTCTCACACAGAGAGAGAGTCGTCATCATCAGGAAGGAAACGTGACCATTGTTACCTGAGCCATTGTCGAAGAAAAATATATCACAGTAGTTTTGTAATGATGCTTGCTCACACTGATGATGATGATCATGATGATGATCATGACGATAATGATTTTCGTCTTCAAAAAATGATGAGAATAGACACAAGTGTGATGCTCGAGTAAGGTGATCATCAAGCAAATGATAGAATGATTAGGTAGCTGCTTCATAAGAAACG
>JAANSM010001504.1:0-18272 GCA_036850725.1 Orchesella villosa
ACTTTTGTTCCGAAGGGAGATACATATATATAACTTTTTTACATACGTATCACATCTACTAACATCACATCATCGAATGGTCGAAGAAGCAGTTGAAAGGAGAGTGAGAGAAGAGAAAGCACATTGTATATTGTATACAAGCACATTTATTCCTTCCTTCCTACAATGTGCTCTCTGAGGATCCCTTTTTCTCCTATTCTCATTCTCTACACACACTATTGATATTTTCTTCAAAACCTTCTAACTTATCTTGCTCTGGCTTCCCACAATAAAAAAAGAAGGGGAAGGACAAGATCCCACACAAACGATGACACATTCTTACCCTTTCCTTGTAATATGTAGAGCAGAGCGTGTGAGGAACAACAGAGTGATGATTGCATTATAACTGTTTCTCCTTTTCCCATTTAATATTGTGTCTTTGTGAGTGTGAAGTGAATACGCGATGCCATGATAATATAGTGGATCTCCTTTTTCACTCTTTTTTTCTGCTGACAACTACATATTGCAAAATATTCTTTTGAGCAAGCAGTTACATAACTTTGTCCTGCATATCACTCACCCAATATTGCACCACAGAAAAACCCTATCCATTTTTTCAAATGTTGGGATGGGATCTGGAATGCAATAGTGGACATGATGATGGTGATGATATGGTCGTGGTTCTGGTTGGTTGTGATTGTGTATAGCGACAATATCTTTGTGTCTCTCCCTTCTAGTGTTCTATGAATGAGAGAGTGGGAAAACTGGGGAAAGGAATTCAATATATAAAGTAGCATAAGGAAATATGAATATGTATATGTATCTAAGTGTGTGGTATAAATAGGTATTATTCTCTAGTAAAAAATTGGTTGAGTGACTGACTGAGCAAGCAAACTAGTTGAAAACAGACAGATAGCATCATCGAGTGAAAACCCTCTTCTTTTTATTTCATGTGCGATCCCGATGCCCTCCATTCACTTCCTTTTACTAATGTGAGCACATTCGATACATACAGAGAAACCCTTTTCGACCAGTTCTTTGCTTCAGGTCGCCAATGATTTCCCAAGAGATTTTTGGAGTCAGATTCTCCTTCTCCTTTTTTTCTCTCTCGTTCTATTGATGCCACGAATCCTGCAGAACGTATAACAACCGAATGTCTTACGAACACTAGGGCTCAGCTCAAGTCACTCTACCCCACTGTGTGTTTCCTGTGTACTACTCGTATCACATTACAAAGGTACTATGCAGATACGTAACATACCCTCCAAAAATATTCCTTCGCTTTTCTCTCCGTTTCTCACGACTTGGTTGGTGCACGTCAGCAGAAAGTTTTCACCTATTTTTGCTGAGGATATTTTACACAAAAAACATGAAGGTCTATAACGAGATGCAAGGACAGGCACTGGATCTCTCTTGTAAGCTTAAGTATAGAACACTCTTATTGTCTCTACTTTCTACCCATAATCCATGCACATTATTTTTAAGTACTTAGAGGGCAAAACTAAGAGAAAGAGTAGCAAGCATAGTATATACTTTTAGTTTGTCATGATGAAAATTATGTAGATACCATTACTATTCCTCTTCCTTTTATTGTTTGCTTGCTACTCCTTGTTTTGTAATGTCGAGAGTTATATATGCAATATCATCATCCACTCCATGTTACACACACACATCTGCGTGAGGAAGTTCCAGAGAGGAAGAAGATTGGGACTGATGCCCGTACAAAAGTTGCTGGTGATTCAGAAACTCCTCCGTAGGTACTTATACTCAGTGTCAGTATATACATACGTAAGTATATATAAATATATTCTATCGACTCTCCAGGAAAAAAATTCTAGCTGAACTCTTTGTCCTGCTACAACACACAACCACGGTAGTCAGTTCCAGGATAAACGACCCAGTTCCTCTCACATTGGTCAACGGCACTGAGAGAGAAAGTAGTGCCAGAGCATCAGTACGACTAAAGTGGACCATTTCCAATGATAAACTAACTGACTTATTTTTTGTTAGCTAGGATATCCATCTTGGATTTGGATGAAAACTACTATTGCTTGCTTGCTATCCTTTTTTTAGTAATATATACACGTTCCAGTAGACAATGGGCAACTAGATGGAACTAACTTTTGTATTACACACTTTCCATTTCAAATTGATAACAAATATTGCATTCTCTTTTTGTATTCCCAACGCTCCAAGTCACCACCAGCTTTAGTTTTCCAGTGAAGCAGAAAAAGAGAGCAGAGAAATAGATGGAGTGAACGTTTATAGTACAGGGTTGATCTTGAAGAATGATTTTTCCAAGCGTATAATATGTTTCCCATGTAATCTTCCGTTTCCGACATGACAGCATCGGTTGACTCAAGTTGAAAGATAATATCAGAAGGATCCACTAGGATTTTTTGACATAACAAAATATCCGTTCAATTTTGCTTAATTCTCTTGGAATACGGGAGAACAAAAAGGTCTCAGTCTCAAACATATACCTTCATCGCTTCCTTACAGTACTGTGTATATATATACCAAACAAGTCGTTTTTTATTCTGCCAAAATTTCGTTAAAAAAGAATACTTGGTACACTTTTGGTACGACAACGTATGTTCTCTCTTTTTCTCTCATATTGTCTGCGTGTTTGGTTAGAGTGCAAGACCCTTCTGATGAATATTACATTCATTCAGGTATAAATATGGAAAACATGACTCCCTTGCGTAACTGACTGTGAAAAGTTGTGTAGAATAGGAAAAAGGTAGACAAGAGACGCGCCTTTTTTTTATCTAAAAAAACATACATGAACAACGAGCGAACCGAGTAAACTACTTGTGCATGAAAGTGTGTGTACGTCCGTATGATGACTGCCAGAGGCAAGAAGAACGACCTGCGAACGGCATGTTGAGTCTTAGACAGTCCAAAAAAAGTTATTGAGCAGGGAGATGGGGTGTGTGTGTAACAACAGAATAATTTGAGGGCAAAAGAGGCTCATGCTCTTCTCACTCTTCTCTCCAACACGTGCATGTAAACAAGTTTTCGGCTTTGTGCCAGAAATTGATGTAACGTACTTTGCATCGCAAAGCAGTTTCCCTCACTTATAAAATGAAATAATGTTAATTTATATAGATTATATCTATATAGAGGAAGGATGTATTTATAAGTAGAATGCATTACGTGATGGTATCACCATCAATACACAATTATGCACCAGCTCACGTCCTCCGCTCCATGAATGAATGCAGGTGGTAAATGCTTAATCAAATGAACAGCTTGACCCGTTGACAAGTTAGAGGAGAAAGTGGGGTGATAAAGGTGCAATTCTCGTAAGTTTACTCACTCACTTTCTTTCCGCATATAGTGTAACACTAACCTACAGTTTATGACTTGAGCTTGAGTTATAGTGGAAGCGGATATACCTTTTGCTAATATATAAGTAGTATATAGTATGGTAAATGGATGAGCTTTTTATGTACCCAGAATTTACTTTTCTAGACTAGAATGATATTGCAATTGGGTTCCTAAAATGCTCCGGTGTGTTTTATGAGCTAGGGAGAAAAGAGAAAGTCTATGGATATAGTAAAGGAGAAAACAGTGCAGCTAAACTCACCAGGGAGTGTTGCAGTTGTGAGTAAGCGTGAGGTAACGAGCTCCCAAACTGTAGAACATCCGGAGTACTGCCAAACTGTTCCCTATGGCATGGCCCCCCTCGACCCCGATTAGACTTCCGATCCGCCCGTTCTGATGGGTTTCTTCCAACCCTAGAAAAATGTAAACAAGAAACACAAAGAATATATATATAGTATTATTGTAGGATTTAGTGCTCATTATTTGCATCAACTTTTATTAGGAGTCAAGTTCAATATCCCCATTTCATTTGTACAGCGGCGAAGAACTCATTTCTCAATTTAAGTTTGACCTATATACGAAAATGATGCGTCAGTTGCCGGCTACACAGTGTATAGTTGAGAGTTTGCTTGCAAATATATTATAGTCTTATAATATTTATCTACATTTCAGATTTCACAGTGAAAGTATACCAGAAAACTTTGTGTATAGGGTTTCATGTAAAAATGTATTGCATGGTATTTCGATTTCGTGTACAAAACCCTTGCGTGATGGATATACCCAGGGCCCAGGAGAGATGGATAATTGGAGTTTTATTTGTAGGTTATAAGTACAGCGGCGAAGAACTCATTTCTCAATTTAAGTTTGACCTATATACGAAAATGATGCGTCAGTTGCCGGCTACACAGTATATAGTTGTGAGTATGCCTGCAAATATATAGTCTTACAAATATTTCTCTACATTTCAGATTTCACAGTGAAAGTATACCAGAAAACTTTATGTATAGGGTTTTATGTAATAATGTATTGCATGGTATTTCGATTTCGTGTACAAAACCCTTGCGTGATGGATATACCCAGGAGAGATGGATAATTGGAGTTTTATTTGTAGGTTATACGGACACATGCTTCCATATGCGTATCGTATACTTTACACACAAAAGAAAAGTAGAATTTAATTATTCTCATAATAACCTCTACGTTTGCGTACACTCTTTCCCTTGAGAAATCCCTTCAGTGATTAGAATTAAGTAGGTCGTATAGCTACATGTTATTATATGTCCATGTGTACAGCGGCATAATCACAATCAGATAGGATAAAGGATCTGATTTCTACATCAACATTTTATGTATATTATTCAATATGATGACGCATTGTGTACTTTGTTACCGTATTTTCATAAGTTTAATATATCCCCATTGTATAATGAATTTATACTTTTCTCCCGTCACTCAATATAGAATACTAGATTAAATTGTTGTGCCGAGTTTTTGACTGCGATGTGACAAGGGAACTTCATTGATTCAAAACTTGAGAAACTAATACCAAATGGCTATTACATTGTCTAAATCTAAGCAAATAAGTAGCCTACTTTTCCATATTTCTCGGAAAAGAAGTAAACAAAGTCAGCAAGCAAAAAATGGAGAAGAAAAGCAGTTGGGCTCATTGTCTTCTTGATAGAATGCCAAACTCCAGCAAGCCATGCATGACCAGGATCAAAGCCTGCCTGTCTGTTTGCTTGCTTCTTTTTTTGCTTCTTATCTTTATTACCTGCTATACTTTCAAAGCTGCTTTAGCTTCCTTCTACAACTTGTTCTATCACAGAACACCAAACAAGCAAGTTGGAGAAAATCTGCCCAGAATTCATAAAAAACGCAAGGGAAAGGGAGTAGAATAAAAGTTGAAAAAAAGTGGAGTGAAAGCGTGGTGAAAGTTGAGCTAAAGACAGACTATATATTTATACTATAATAGTATAGGAGAACCAAAAACTCGTGTTTTACTCATACCGAATCTAATATACGTATCATGTTTTTGCTAACAAATATCCTTCCTCTTCTTGTGCAACTTGTGTGCTTATGTATATGCATAAGATGTAAGTTTACTTACACGTACATCACTAACACCATGACTGTGTATGCATGGGTGAAGGGTATATATGTGTACATTAAAAATAAGTGAGACCATCTACCACCACTATTCATTTCTTATATACTTATACTGGACTTCTACCTTTGCTTTGTTCAATACGCGAAGATCTTATCGTTCATCACAGCTTCCATTTTCTCAACCTCTCACTCATCGCATCATGTTTCATAATTTGTAACTGGAAAGAGCAAAGAACCACGCTACCATAACGAGTGACGCTGCTTTCACCCCGCAACTAACTTTAAGAAAGAACAGAGATGATCCGAAAATGTCTATATATATATCCTTTTACTTACTAAAAGTTTAATATAGCAGTGTCAGACAACATTCATCTTTTTATGAGTAGAACACACTTGTCCTACTAATAAGAACATAAAATAGAGATATGGATTGCATTCATATCAAAGGTTTCTCACAGAGATCGTATACATACCAAACTGTCACAAAAAATGGAAATCTTTATCGTGCCCAATCCTACTCAGCACTTAGCCAACTTTTTAACTTGGAAGAATCAGGCACCGATTTTTATTATGATTAAGATTTCCACTCTTTTCTTCTTCTGAAAATATGGAGAATGTTTTATGACCAACAGTGCGAGGAAAGAGAAATGCATCACAAAACTTATTATTTCTGAGAAAAAAAGGAAAATCTGTATTTGTTTTTGGCTTTGTACGGGTCCGTTTGCTTTGGTTGAGTTTGAGTGTGATGTACTTATATGTACATTGTACATATGTATATTATTATGTTAAGAAAGAAAAGAGAAATTCTAAAAAATGAATAGATAGCTAAGAAGCATAAATTTTTTAGAATTCTTCATCACATATATAAATTGAAAAGTCATCTGTATACTTTCACCTTGTGGAGCTAGCACACATTCAACATAACTCATGTGAACTGAGCTACATGATAAGGTCTACATTCACAGAGTCAAGAGAGCAATATATGAGTTTGTTTGATGTACATCAACTGAAAAAAACATAAACAGATGTAAACCATAAATAGCAGTTTTTCTGGTTCCCCTTTATATGAATGCATAAAAGTGATGTGATCACACATATCNGGTTCCCCTTTATATGAATGCATAAAAGTGATGTGATCACACATATCATCACATCATTATACATGTATTTATGCAACTGTCTGTCAACCTCGAACAAAAAAGGCGCAATAAAATCTGAATATACTTAGACCTTTTTACATGGTTGTTGATGCAATAAAATGTGTATAGTCAAAACAGACAGATTACTCAGAAACAGGTACTGCTTTGCTTTTCCTACTTCTGCTCTGCTGTTCTACATAAATACATATACCTACATATATATTTGTATATAATATGCGAAACTAACTCATTTCATCGCTCCCTCATCCTTACACAAGTTGAAGGAGCAGCCACAAAAAAAAAAGGAATGAGAAAAAAGAACAAACTGGATGTACAAAGCGGGAGCCTACACAATGGGAAAGCGGGGAAAGCACAAGGGCTCATGTAGAAAGGGAGATGAGTAACAAAGGAGAAGGAATTTCATTCAGTCAAATGAGCTCGTTTATTCACTCATCTTGCTAGATGTGCTGTCATATTATTATTTTCATTTCCATTCTTATCTTCTTCATCTTGTAGGAAGTATGTAAGCAGAAAATATACATTCATATAACATATAACATCATATCCAAAGATTCAAAGGGTGTCGCATAAAAACCAACAAGGAATAGGAATAAGCCACCTTTTATTATTGCTTTCAAAGGGAATGGTTATCATTTTCGAGGTTTGTATGAAAATACATAGACCTATATATATATGTACCTACGTTTACGTATATAGATATAGAAGGCAATGCGTTTTTGCTTGCTGTCTGCATTATTATTTTTTCCTTTCGTCTTTTCCTTCACTGCTTTTTTTAACCAGCCCGACCTCCGAAATAACACTTTAAACCTGATGAGTCAACACGTTTTCAACTTAGCCTTTTTCTCATTCCCTTCTTTTTTTTTGTCCCTCCTTTTTTCTTTTTCTTTTAAAATTTCCTTTCATTCATACAGAAAATTCAGTTGTAAACACAGATATTACAAAGTGTGAATGTCTCACGGTGGAGTGTAGTCAAGTCCCATCCTCTTACATGACTATACAAATCCATCCACACACCATGCACATATATTTTTATAATCAAATACTCATCCTTTCCATTTGTTTCTTTGTATAACATATCCCTTTATAAGTGCACCTTGAGCTTGAGCCTAAATCAAATAAACATTTTTTTTTCTTCCTCGACTTTTGCCATTGCTCCTCTATCCCGGTTTTTTCTTATTCTTTGCTCCCTCCTCTTTTTTTCTCTTCAAAAAGTGAAAAAGAAAGAGATGGAGAGAGAGAGAGAGAGTTTTGTAGAAAAAAGAGAAGAGATGAGGAAAGAGGAGAAGAGAACAAGAAAAAAACTTTTCCATTTTCATAGCTCGTTTGCACAAAGTAGAATGAAGATTCAATAGACTTTCTCTCCTTTTCTCGTTTGAGACTTGTTTAGCGTCTTCCTTACTACTGCTTTCTCTAGCATGCCCACTTTTATGCACATTTATCCTACACAGACAGAAGAGTTTGGTTCCATTCCATTCAAAAGTTAGTCTGAACAGAGTAAAAGTAGTCTGGCTTTGGATGAAGGGATGTATATTTATGTGAAGTTCCTCTCCACTGCTTTTTCGCCTCTCCTTTACATTATATCTTTAAGTATCATCATCACCGTTATACAAGGTGAACAAAACCTACAAGAGGATGGCCGGGTTATGAGAAAAGGAAGGAGAGAGCGTGCTAGAAGTAGTGCCTAAAGTGCTATTTTTCAACGTTGCATTGCATCACATCACATGCTCATATACGCGTATATAGGCTTTCCCTTTTATATCTCTTTGTAAAAGACAAAATCCTTAAGCAAAAGTAAACCCTTTTCTTCCGATTATTGAGACTCTACATCATTGTGTTGTGTACAAGCAAAGACACTTATGTATTATTATTGTACATCTCCTCAATTCACAATGTACATTGAACAAGTTTTCTTTTTGGGAGCAAAGAAAGACCACTCAGCATACACCTTTTGCTAACGTCCCATCATCTTTATTTTACCATAAGTTAGGTAACAAGCGGGCGACATGGCAGGCAAATAGGCATAACTAAACTCGTATTTCACTTAAGGTGGATGTGGATGACCAAGAACACATAAACAGAAGTTATATTTTTGTGTCTATATCTATCTACATGCTCTCAGCGACATGGCAGGCAAATAGGCATAACTAAACTCGTATTTCACTTAAGGTGGATGTGGATGACCAAGAACACATAAACAGAAGTTATATTTTTGTGTCTATATCTATCTACATGCTCTGCTAGTTTATGTACCCATGTGTGTGCTTCACGTATTATCAGAAGAAAAACAGCTAAAAGTATACATTTGCTACAGCTTGAGCTCAGCTTTTTTTCACTCCCCTTGCTTTTCTCACTGATTTAGAAAAGCTGTCTTTTTGTATAAGAGCAACTAACTAAGCATGCATGGATGTAAAAGCAAACTTCTTTTTTTTATGTGGAACTCTAAATAGGACAAGGAGATGCAAGCACACTTATGGATAGTTATATAAACACATGTGTAAACTTTTTCCTGTGAAGTATCATCCTTTTTTCTCCTCGTTCCCTCTTTCTCTCTCTCTTCGTTTGTCCCAAACAGTACGGAACACAAAAGCATCCACACACACACACACTTACTGGAACAGCCATCTTTCTCTCTTTTCCAAAGTTTTGTGATATTTTCTTGAGAAAAAAGAAATCAAGGAAAAAATTGTGATTCAAGTCGAGAGTCAAGAAAGAGTAAGAAGAAGGAAGAGAGGTCGTGAGAATTTCTTTTACTAACTTATGTAGACATGTACATCTACATGGTTTATCCTTACTTCTGGTTATTTGCCCTAAAGTTACAAAAATGCATGAGATCATCATCAACTCTGCTTGTTTGAGGAAATGTGGAAGAATGAATGGATACAACAATGAGGAATACTCAAAAGGAAGTCATTTCTTGTTATGTGCATATAAAATATAACACAAGTAGATACATATAATATTTTGAGAGAGTATATAGGTATTGAGTCGAGTGGAGTTGAATAATCCCAAGAAGCTTCCCCAGTCTTCTTTCAGAGTCGCTTTTCGTGCTCTTCAAAAAGGCCATGAGGCCTGTTAGCAATAACCTGGGAGAAGGTAAATTTGTCTCGATGGATCATGATTATGGCTATACGGTTAGGAGGGCCAGAGCCAAGTCTCGATAACAAAAGCAATGCTCAACAAATAGATATAATGTTATGTATATAGACACACAAATAGGTATGCTTACAAATATGTATCATTATGATTTCATAAGTAGATCACATACCCAATAGATACGTCTATAGGTATATATATACCTATTCCCCTTTGAAATGTGGAATCCCCTTCTTCTTTTTTTACCTTTGTGGAAACATGTACATTTATTTACTATACAGGCTTTAGTACAAATAAAGGGTATAGGCAAACATTTCATCATAATATGCAGAGAAATATAGGACACCAGGTCGTATAAATTGTTCCTGAAGTGCACTTATTTGCTGACTGGGGAGAGTCCTGCACACACACTGGAGTTGGACACAATATATTATATATTATATTATATATAGTGTTTGTACACCGTGTACACAACTACACAACCCCAGATCAGGACCCAAAACTATCCCACTTTTTTATTGCCTCTTACCTACTAACCTGGAAGCAGGCAATATAAAAGCAGACAGCAATTTTTCAAGAGTGTACGCAACAAAGGGGAGAAAAGGGAGAAAATATGTGTGTCCTGAGAACGATATTTATCATGGGATAACGGCTTTCTCTGTGTGTATATAGTATATGTGTATGTATTATGCGGTTTGGGAAATGTATTGGTGTGCGGTAAATAAAAACAGTTTTTCTTCGGTTTATGGGAACCACTAAAGTGATTAGGTCAATGTGATCGTACACACGTTACTTTATATATATATAGCATATTATCTATTGTATGTGTATGTATACTATGTACCTCGGGAAATAATATTTGTGCACGAAGATCCTCCGAATCTGCCCAAATCTTCATAAAATTGTGAGCAAGAAGAATGCTGCACTCACCGGATATTACAGTTTCTTTTTTACACGGATTCACTATTCAACCACAGATAATATAATTTATCGTGCTCTACTTTCAGTTCCGATTTCTAACCGGTTACATACATATGTATATATGTATGTATAAGTAAGAAATAAATAGAAGACGAAGATCAAAACTAACCTTTTGCTGAAGTAACGAGAGTTAGGTACAAAGGATATTTTTCCACCAATCTACGAATCACATCTATCTGCTCCACTCCGATTTGAACTGCATCCAAATGTTGTGCTGAACAAGGCACGTAGGCTGACCACAGCTGTGGAAAGATGAAAAAAGAAAGTCAAGATAAGGTCAAGTCATCATCATTTAGCATTCCTTTCGATGTAAGCATTCTTTGATGAAAGAAGAAAATATTAAAAAGCTGCTTAGCTTTTTTTGCTTTGGTGAAATTTCACGTACCCATTCAATCACAATTACAAATGCCACTCGACCGTAATTGATGTCATTGAGAGAGGGTATAGAAAAAAGGAACGGAAAGCGGAGAGAAAAGAACAAGAGGGGTTCATAACATCAACAAAAGAATGTCATTAAAAGTCCGATACCTGAGCTCCGACACCTCCAATCCTTAGGCGGACGAGATCTGTATGAGACCAGACACTTCCAGCAAAAGGATCCGCCTGTGTAAAACACATACATATACACTTTTTCAGATCAATGCACATTTCATACAAAAGACTTGGATCTACGAGCACGTAGGTATAGTATATATCGTAAGTTTGCTCCGAGATGAAAGAGCCTTCTACAATGTAATCCTCTCCAACCTCGTTCCTTTTTAAAACAGCTATTATACGTAAATGACGTCAAAAAATTCCGAATCACTGCCTTAAATTAAGTTTCCTTTGAAGGGAATCAGGGAACCTGACTCAGAAAACAGGAAAGAATCGAAGAAGAAGAAGACTCCTGGAAAGAAAAAAGGATGTGGAAAGAACAAGCTGAAAGTATGTTAGCTTTTTATTCCCTTTTTTTCGTCATGTTTGCTTATTTCCTTTCAACTGCTCATTCCATTCCTTACTACTTAGACACTATTTTAGAGCGAAACATATATATAGTAATATTGGCAAGTCGTTTTTGTTCTCTACTTCTTGTTATTCTATGGTCTTACCTTGCTCAAGTCGGTGTCGAAATGGAGATCTCGAAGCTGATTCTGCAAGAACTTTCTCAGATTCCATGGGAAATCGTTATGGCTTTGATAAAGAGAAGAAGGAAAAAACCAAAAAAGTGAAACTGTTATTTCTTCACATCGTTTAAAAATGCATAGAGGAGTAAATTTCGCGTTTTTATGATTACAGGAAATTGTGCCTTACAACACACAATATGAATATATACTACGTAATACGGATATACCCACTGCCACCTTTGTGGAGGGTGAAAGCGAGTGGAAAGTAAGGGAATAAATGCATACCTACGTAGTACTACGGTGCAATAAAGGAAAATGAAGAGCATGCCGAGCAATTTTAGCTCCTTTATTCTCATTTTCCTCTAAGGCTACCCCTTCCTTCTTCGTCTACACCGCGCTTTCTAATATGCTGAGAATTGCAAAAATCTGCTGTATAATATGAACAAGAAAGACTTCACTGCACCACATGCTGCTAGCTCTTTGCTTTTGCAAAAAAAAATATCGTTGAATATATAGTATGTAACAACATGTTCACAATTTCTTTCTTTCTCTCTCTCTTAGTGACTGCTGAAATTTACTCATATTTCCCCTCCTTTTGATACTCATTCTTTAGTATCATTTTATACTCTCTCTCACCCTCTTGATCGTATGTATTACATTGGTTTTTTGGGGAGACTATCATCATGATCTTCTCAACCTCCTTCCATTTCATCGTCTCCAATGTCATCGAGATTTTCTTGAAATGAATTGCCCATTTCCGAAATATTACTGTAAATTTCCGTTGGGTTTTCCCTATTGCATCGTGTTATCAGCACGTACAAGTCCCACAGTTATGGCGAAATATAAGTAAGTATGAACATATTTGTAGTAGATACCTGCTTGCTTTCCTACAACTTTCTTCATATTATTCCTTTTCGTTTTTCTTACCATTCCATTTTTCTGTGGGTGTCTTACACTCCACTAATGCTCTCCGTTTTCAGCTCTCTCTCTACAACATTTACTTTTTTCTGCTATATAATGATGCGACGTTCCTACAAATTGTATACTTTAAGAAGCTGGGAGCAGCAGCGTGGTAAAAAAAGTATTCGTGAGAGCTTTCTAGTGTAGCTCATAAAGTGAAATTGATTCCGCTCCAGGCCTCGTGTTTGTTGCTCCATTTCCAATAGACTGTACACACACACATCACATATATATACACCAAAATCATCAACACCGCTATCAACCAAGAAAACTGCAGGAGAGAGAGGGAGACTAAAGAGAAAGAGGGGCTACAGAGACTACAACTACCAAAGGCGAACCGGTAGCAGGTACCTTAAGCTCTGGAGTAAGAGAGATTGGAAAGTTTCCGCTGTTGACGCGATACTGTCACGCTTCATTGCCACCTGGCTTGCTGCTCAATGCTCAATACTACGTTACATTTATTCCATGTAATCTACTTACTTACACTGGCTTTATATAAACGTTCATTGGCTAGAGCTAGCGCTATATACCCACGAAGAAATTTGATATGTATCTCATGAAACCAGGAAACTTAAATTTAGATGCTGGAGTACAGTTCAAGCAGCACAAAATACATTTTAGCTACAAACTACGGAAGAAAGCAAAGTGCTAAAGAGAGAGAGCGAGTTAGAGAGAGAGAGAGAGTTTTCATCACATCACACACACATAAGTATACAACGTATAAGTAAGCACATTCAATATAGAACGTAGCCACCGCCATTACCGCACCATGCAACCGCACATCTGTTGTGTCTTTTAGGTATAAAATATTTCCTAGGGTAATATATATGGAGTTCAAAGTCCACCCAAGTGAAGTACTCCATCATTGCAGAAAAACACTTTCACTAAATGGACCAAAATCTACTTTTTGGACCCTTGCTTTTTTCCTGATATTCTGAATTCCAAATCTGTCTAATTCACTAACTGTTTTATGTTTGTGTGTGTGTGTACATATATCTATCTATCTATCTTCAATAATGCTCACTTCTGCTTCGTGAGAAGGCAGGTTCGCCCAGCGTGACTTACATGTTTCTCTTCCTTGTCCGTTCGGTCGTGACTTGAGCATTTGTATCGGGAACGAAAATCTTTCTTTGCTTTTACAGCTATATTTGGTTGGTTGGTTGGTGTGTGTGTGTTCGCCTGCTTACTCCAACCATTTCCACACTACTGACTCTGTCGGTGCGTGCTTTTAGGATTTCCGTTTTCGTAATTGCATGTGATCGTGATCTGACTTGCTGACAACTTTCACTACTTTCCCTACAGTTGTAATACACTTCACTTGATTTCAAAATAATATAGCCAAAACTACTCGCCCTCCGTAAATTTCAACTGTGACTTATAGCGGCGAAAGGTTTATATTGAGGGCTTCTCCAGTTTAAAGGAACAGTTGGATGTGTGGTGAATTTATGAATATCTAATTTACTCATGTTGCTTTCTCTCTCTCTCTTTCAAACTTTATTCTACAGTTTGTTTCCAAACTTCACGTTTGCCTCTTTGATTGTGTGACTCCATTCAAGCCTGCTGGTGTTGTGGTAGGGAATGACATTAAAACTCGGGGTAGTATATATATACTTATGTATAGTAGTTGTGATTATGATGTGCATGATGATGATGCCATGTGTACAACATAAAACTCTTCCCAGACACCACTATAATAAAAAGGGGGAGACGAATCGTCTCGGGTCTCTTTCCAAAAATAGCCTAAGTAAGTAGGATTGGCTAATTTGGCGAAACTCATTCCTGAAACTATACTCTACAAGGAATTAATTACATACTTTCATCTCTGATGAAGAATTATTGCATGGGTAATATTACACACGTCTAATTTTCTCAAGCTGCTAAAAGAAAGGGAGCAGGGGAATATGGGAGCGTAATATAATGAAGTGAATGTGGCAGATTTTGCATCCGATACCATTGTATACACAATACCCATAAAGAGTGTGTGTGTGTGGGTCTCTGGATGATGCCTTGATGAAGTAATGCAATAAAATGAAGGTTTTACCCGTCAACGAGAGGCACTTCGGCAAGTAATTTTCGGACCATTTCTTGCTTTGGTTCGTTCCCAGGTTGGCTTTGTTTCTCGAGCACAATGGGGACCCCGATGGCGAAACATAGTGCCGTTCCAACAATGACCACTCCACTGCTGTAATAAAATGGCAAAACAGTTGTCATAAACTCCTCTCGTTTTTCTCTCTCTCCTTTATCGAGTCAACCGAATCAAATGACCCCTACTAAAATGTAACCAATTTGTCATAAAATCATGTGGTTGGAAAAGGCTTTGTGTTACGAGTTGAGAGGAGAGAGTTGGGAGATGACATAGTGATAAAAAGGAGCAATTGCATCAAAAAGAGAGGTTTTCAAATAAGATGGAGTACTTACCAGACCAAACATAGCTGGCGTAGGTCCAGGGGAAACGCTGTAAAAACCCAATAAAATCCAATAATATGAAAAATCAATACATTTAGTTTTGAGCAATGTTAACAAGACTTTTGGGATGTTGCGAAAAAAAAAGTAAGAATATCTTGTTGAAAATGCAGTGGATGAAGAGGACTGCAGTGTGGAAGTCTATAAGTGAAAGTATACACAAAAAAATTCGTGTTCAAAAGATGTAGCTATTCTTGTTGTACTACGTACATTACACACGCATAACTCATCTCCAGAGTCAAATGCAAGTGGAAAGAAAGTTATGGCATACATGTGATCTGACTACATATACATTCTTCAGTTTGTTGAATGTTGAATTCAATTTGAGCAAACTTTTTTTCCGTTATCAACCAACTTTTTACACCCAAAAAGTCTTACTGCCCCTCAGCATATCGCAAAAGGGAACGGATCAGTTTACGACGCACAAAAAATAAATGCCGACCAGCAAAATATTAAGAATAGTCTCATCCCAAATGGATACACAAAAGCTAGTTTATCTAAATGAAATCTTTTTTTTGTAAATAAGTTAGGAGCTCACACAGAAAAAAAACCTTAGCATGTATATTTTACTTTTCCCATTGTTACATTCCCACGTAAAGTGAGTATAATGTGCCTACTTACTGAGAGCAAAGTATTATAATTCAAGAGACCAAAAAGGCTTAAAAAGTTCGTTTTCCTCTCACATTTTTTTGTCTGCCATTCGCCATTGCCCACTTTCAGAAGCAGAAGCTTTCATGAGCTAAATGCATGCAAAAATGTGTATTTATGAAGCTGCTCACTTTCTCCACTCGTTGGGGAATGAGACAGTCGTAAATTCCAACCCTGTTTTTTATTCCTTTACAACGCAACGCAAAGAGTCACATAATATATCTAAGCAAGTACATATAGCAAAGCACAAGGCATTTTCCTCTCACACGCCACATGCATACTTATCCACATTCTTTTTTTGTTCTTAGTCAATGAGACAGTCCCAAAAATTCGAGTTTCTTAAAGAGACTCTTTTTCCCTCTCCTCTATTTCATACACACACACAAAGTATACAAAAATTCCTACTCAAAACTTTGATACAACTAAATATATATAAGAAACAATGCAATCTTATGCTCTACTCCATTCTAGATCCTACCAACATGAACTTTACTATTACTTTCATTCCATATTTGATTTAAGTTCTCTCAGCATGATAAAACGAAGGGAAATACGTAAAATGCTCCCTGCTACAACTAAATATGCGCTACAAAAACCGGGCCAAGAGAGGAAACTCGGTTTGCTACCATTATTTAATATACTAGTGCAACTTGATTTCTGTTTACTTATTGTTATCCCGATAAATAGGACAAAAGTTGATGGAGAACAGTGAAAGCTTCTAAATTTTTTTTGGATGCTTGTATTTCTCTCTTCTTACTCTCTAGATCTAGCTTATATAATTCTCTATAGCTGCCTCCCTTTTTGTGTACATTGCATGATCATCATGTGTATTATGAGCAAACAATAAGCATAATCCAGATTTTGCCTTGTTATTTTCTACTACAAAATACAGTACGTATCAAAACGCGTGCTGAAAAATAAACAAAAAAATAACATTTCTTGGTTGTATGAGTAATGTGGATTTATTATGCACTGCCACTACCGTGTAACCATAAAAACTTTCGTTGTGACTTCTTAGCGTTTTCTTGTGTGTGCAAAGCTTGTCTTCGTCTAGTTATAAAAAATATTTCACTGCCATTCCTCTATCGTTTCTACTATCTGTTTAGTTAAAAAACTGAAACACACAAAAGACATCAGTGTGTGTTGTGTGTCTAAAGCTCAGTTGCGGAGTTGTCATGTGGGTCTATAATAGGGTTGAGTTGTTGAGTATAAAAGGGATAGGGGGATGATATAATATATAGAACAAGTTCTGACAAGAAGAGAAGAAAAAACTATACTTGTTGTTCAGCTTCTCCTGACTTCCGCTCTCGTTCTAACTTCTAACTCTTTTCAAAAAGTGGGTTTTGTGGGATCCTATATACACATATAAAAACTATATTGCTCAAACTCAAAAGAAGCAATAGGCAAAGAAGAAGAAAATGTTACGTAATGCTTTAAATTGAAGTAACCACATAAACTATACGATCATATTATTTTAGCGAGGGAAAAAAGAAAGCTGTATCGCAAACAGAAACTCGCTCATACCGTATGGATTTACGGTTAGTAATCTTGAGCCTTGAATATAAAATTATTTCTTTAAAAAAAGAAACTTCTTCTTCATCTTTTACAGTCGATTTCGAGAAGCATGGGAAAAAAGTAGTGAAAAGAAGAATCATGAGAGAATCTCAAGAAAATAACTCTGTTCTGGTTTTTGCAACTTTTTTTTTCTCTCTCATCCATCCTTTGCATTTGCTCAGACGAGGAAGTTTGTTGAATGGTAATAATGGTATAACCTGTTTTGCACGTTTATTGCCTCATACATACATCCAATAGTAGTAAAATAGAGTCATAAAAAGACCTATACGATCTATGATATAGTTGAGTGCCTCTCCCGTTGTAAAACTCAAAAAACCTATTCTATACAAATGGATTTCGTTGGACTAGACTACACTCTATACTGCTCCTTTTTTCAAATGTGAATGTTGTTTACTCTCAGTTATAAATCTAGACGATTTGCGTATTCTGTTCCAGTTCCGTTTCCTTCATGACATCATTCGGTAAATTTGTTTTATATTTGAATTTTCCTCGAAAAAGGACGTCGTATGTTACGTTACAAGGGTTTTGGAAGCCAATACAAAGTGCTTGAATTAGCATATAGGTAAATTTGACGCTGAAGTTATGATCAACCTACGAAATACAACTTGAGGCAATTTTATTGCCGGATGCCGATATATACATTTTACGGTTAAATTAAAACCTTAAAACCAATCCTTGTTCCGCAATGGTTAGCATATTCCCAAAAGCAATTATTATCTTTTTCAAGTAGCAACTCAACAATAAAATTAGCAACAAAATTATTTTCTAGGCTTATGTCATTATGTCAAGCAAAGTAGTAGGCTAAAATACACTAGGGAAAGAAGTGAAAATATAGCAGTGTTTATCGTTTTTGCAGCTCATTATATAATCTTTA
>JAANSM010001505.1:0-18270 GCA_036850725.1 Orchesella villosa
CCAACAGATACTGCTAATAATTTTCCACTAGGATGCCAACTCATTGAGAGAACAGGACCACCTGCATGGTGCAAGGATGAAACTGCCGCAGAACTGGCATTTGATACTACTGTTTCTCCTTCAAACCATGTCAGGCGATGGTATGGAGAAGGGCCTTCTTGACTTATATACTTAAACTCTACAGATTCCTTATGAGTGGGCAAATATTCTTCGACTCCTCCATCCTCATTCCCAGGATCATATAAAATATTGTCGTGCAAGCTAATAAATGGATCTTCGTCAACTCGTTCAGGTTCATCCCAAGCCTTAGCTTCATGTTCAAGTCGCTCTACAAACTTATATGCTAAATTACAGAAATCGCTAGGCTGAGACTGGTCATTTTTTGACATTGGCACGTCAGTTGGTTCTGATTGACTCTGTGGTCCAGCTACATTCGCATCTTCCCATTCATCGTCGTTGTCGTTGTCTGCTTCTCCATCTTTGTTTGAAAACTTTTTGAAGGATTGTCGAGCCCTAGGAAAAAAGTTGTTGTTAGTAAACCAAATATTACACTTCACTCTTCATTATTGCAAAGTGGTTGCAAATTACAAACTACAACTAAATACGTCAAAATAACATCCAGTAAAGAATAAATATTTTTTTAACTTGCTTCACAGCAGATCGTCTCTTCGTGGACTTGCCGGATACAAGTTGTTTTATTGTAACTGATTCCCTGTCTTTGTCTTCGTCACTCTGGTGCAATAAGAAAAGTACAGAATCTTATCAATTAAAAAGGCGTATGATTACAATTATACATACCGTTTTATATCTTACAACACGCTTAATATGTCATTGTATCAACATACTTCAACCATGGCAGGTTGTTGATGAGTTTTTCTATGCCAGCCCATGTTTGGTAGCGTCAGTTTCACATGACAAATTTCACATTGTATTAAAACCGCATCTATTTCCTATGCAAAAATAACATTAAACATTCCACTTAGTTAAATTTTCAATTAACCCCATAAAGTATTTATTGAAGGAACTCTTACTTCTGCTGATCTGCCACAGGTATTCATATGGTACGCTAGTCCTAACGTGCTTTTGAAAGTAGAATCACAGTTTTCTTTCGGACATGGAAAAACGGTAGCCTTTGTAATTTTACGATACTCATTCAACTTCCTCGAAAAGTACTTATGGTCAATCACCTATATAAAATCGAAATCATTATCAAAACTTTGAACTATCAGATTTTTATATATTTTCCTACATTCAACATTGCATTGTTTATTATTTTAAGCGACATTCTATTTTTAATTCATTACCAACTCTTCCCTCTCCAACACTGTACAAGCTGTATTCGCATGGACTTGAATATTGTGTATTCTAAATTCACGATAAGACGAGGCTTTTCCACATTCTGAGCATGTGGCATCAAGGTCATCATTCTCATCGCGGGGAAGGGTCTTCGACAACCGTTGATACGCTGGAGACGCAACTACTTTTCCGGATGTTCCAGAAGATGAGGGTCTCCCACGACCCCGTTTGGCGACCCCTACAGGCAACAGGTGGTGGTGACTGCTCTTCAGGAGCTGGTTGTCGATCAGTGATAGCTAACTTTTTACCTCTGCCTCGACCTCTGGATCTTCCCATTTTTATGAAATTTGACTACCACTCACCACTTGTCAGAGTTAATCCTGAACAATTAATGTCCGACCTTTACTTGCCTATCAACTATTCAACTGAGTAACCTCACAAAATCTTACATTACTAATTACATATTACTTAACTCAAATGCCAAACGGGCAACTAAAGGTCTCGCTAAACTGAACAACGCAGGTCAAAATTTCTTCACAAATTTGTTTTGTACATTTTTATATCTTCCGAAAATTTACCATCTCCAAATACTTCATGAAAATATTTACATTTACAATCAAGAGTAAATGCATCTTGTGCCTGATTGCCGCTGCTGAGCTGTCACTCAATGCATGCACCAGCTGTAGTCTTGTCGTTCCATAAGAAAGATGCCTGGAGCAAGCTTGCATGCATTTCGGCAATGTGTGTGGTCCAAAATAAACAAGAAAGAGATTGACTCAACAAAACTACTCAAGAAGATGGGTATGGGTTTTGTCACAGCGAGAGAGAGAGGCATCCGACAACGGCAATCAAGCCAGCATTAGAAGGAAGCAACAGGCTATAGAGGCAGCAACGAGTAGTGTTTTTGTTGTTTTAGTTTAGTTTCGTAGATTTAAAATTAGTTTTGATTTCCACTCGGAAACTAAAAGCGTTTAGTCTTGACATCGTTAGTTCGTAGCTGGTGTTTTGAACACTGTCCTACATCCTATTTTTCTTACAGATTTTTATAATTTTTGAACACTTTTTTTGTAACTTTTTGGAGTTACAAGTGTATTCTGGGATTAGTTGTTAGTTATGTTGTTGAGAAAACTTAATTCGATAGTGTATACAGAGCCGTGACTCAAGTTATGGACATGAACTGACAACTGAATGAATGGAAATAATAATTACAAAAGGTAAAGAAATGTCAAGATTCACGGGAATGACGAAGACGAAGGGTTATTTATTTCGACGATTTTTTGTACACTGCCAACTGCAATTTGTAATGCTAAAATGTATGGTACTTTCACCAGAACAGTGTGACCAGTCAGAGATAATTGCCAGCACGGACGACTGAGCAGAGATGTATTAGTATGTAATAATGAATCATGACCAATGATGGATGTTTTCCTGAACAAAAAAGTCGTCAGTCATCGACCTGAACCCGATTCCTAGAACTTCGTCAACTTAATTGTTACTCAGAATCCTGATTAACCTGATTGGATGTGGTACTTTAGATGTTTAGACTGTTGAGGCTGTTTTGAGGACGAATTAGAGAAAATGGGTAGAGTAATAGGAATTCACATTTTACTGCTGTCACTGCTCACGTTGTCAGTGACCGAAAGCGTCCGAAACAATGGGCCTTCGGGTGCATTTGTAGAGACACCGATGGACAATTGCCGGAGAAAAGCCAGCAAACCTTGCCAACCTATGCAGTTTTCATCATGTTTTGGTGTTAAACTTCCGTATGGTTTCACCAGTAGTGATCTTGTCAATGAGAATTTTACTCAGCAACAGATACAGGTAAACAATTGGCATAAAGCTATAATTGAGACGCTACACTAAATTGAGTAAGGGCATAATGTATGTATTATAAGATAAGGACTAATGGATTTATTTGAATTTGTAGCATGAAATGAAGCTTTGGGAAGGCCTCCGAAGCGTTCCTAGATGTTGGGCCGTTATCCAGCCACTTCTGTGCTCTGTGTATATGCCGAAATGTCAGGATGATTTCATCGAGCTTCCGCCGCAAGAACTTTGCAGGATCACAAAGAATCCTTGTCGAGTTATTGAACATGCAATGAAAGAGTGGCCAAGCATTTTGAAATGTGAAGATAATTTCAAATTTCCATCTGGATGCAAGATGGTAAAAGCTGTTTGCAGTTAGCTGTACTTTCCTGCCGCCTGCCTTGTAAAATAATGGTTTAGATTTATTTAATCATGATTGTTTATGGACCTTTAGAGCACCGACATCAGTGAATTAAGATTTAACAAATCTGGCTCATGTATGGAACCAATGAAGGAAGTCGAAAGTAATTTCAATTATTATGAGGGCTTTGAAGGATGTGCCTTAAATTGTAGCAATCCTCTGTATTCCAAGGAGGAACATGAAACCGTTTCTAGACTGATTAAATATTTAGGAATACTTACTTTATGTGCCAATGGATTCGTTTTGGTAAGCTTTTCGCACCACAGACCTGCATCAGTTAGAAGTACGCAGCACCTTCATTATTTTTATTGTTTTTATCTTTATAGGCAACATTCATGATAGACTGGAAGTCTGCGAAAGTATATCCGTCTGTAATTCTGTTCTGGGTCAACCTTTGGTACTTTTTTGCTACAATCGGATGGATGGTCCAGTTTCTGCCTAACACCAAGGAAGATATTGTTTGCCGAAAGGATACCACAATCAGAAGAAATGAACCAGAGTAGGTTGAAAAGGATGTGTTTGTAAATAATTAAGTTTGGTTGGCGTATTCTTGAATATTTCACTACCTTTATATTGCAGTTCTGGAGAAAACATATTTTGTCCCATGATATTTTTCATGATTTATTCTGGATCCATGTCGGCTATGGCCTGGTTGTCTGTATTTGCGTACGTTTGGTTTTTGACTTGTAACGCAGTAGGTAAGTAATGTGATAAGCCCTTTAGTTTTACATCTTAGGAAAGTATTAGCTGTATATCACGAGAACCAGATCTCATAATATGCTTTGATTTC
Source organism: Orchesella villosa (assembly GCA_036850725.1). Taxonomy (NCBI): domain Eukaryota; kingdom Metazoa; phylum Arthropoda; class Collembola; order Entomobryomorpha; family Orchesellidae; genus Orchesella; species Orchesella villosa. Next base: position 4,314 of record JAANSM010001505.1, read on the forward strand.
ATTGTTTCAGGGAGAATCAGGGAAAGAATTGATAAGAAGAAGCTTTACTTCAACGTCTTTGCGTTCCTTGCTCCTCTTGTGTTAACTATTATTTGCTTCTCCGTCGGGAAGGTACGGCAAACGATTGCATATGGCAGTTAAGTACGTTAGATTAGTAATAAACTAAAGCATATGTGTTAATAATGTTTAATTTTTTAGGTTGATGGCAGCAGTATTGCTGGAATTTGTTTCGTGGGAATAAATGATTCTTCTGCAAGAATAGCGCTTTTAATAGCTCCTATAATNAAAGCATTTGTGTTAATAATGTTTTTTTAGGTTGATGGCAGCAGTATTGCTGGAATTTGTTTCGTGGGAATAAATGATTCTTCTGCAAGAATAGCGCTTTTAATAGCTCCTATAATAATAGCCTGTTCAGTGATGATGTTCTACTTTTGGCGAGGAATTTATCGGCTTTTAAGTGTGTCCTTATCTTCGTCTGATTTCATATCCGACAAAGGACGTGCAGAAATAAAATCAAACGCCACCAGAGTAGCTATCTTCAGTCTGGCTCTATTAGGAGTCGTAGTTGCATCATTAATCTTCCAATTTAAGCTAATGAGTAGCAAAGCCGCTTTGGGAAAAGTCTCTCAAAGAGTATTTTTAGTAAGTACAGAATACGAGTTTGTTGTAGGAAAACATGCTATTGTTATTGTCGGCGTTCATAGTAATTCAATACATGTTTAATGGTGCTTAATAATTAATTCATTGCAGCTGCAAGATGAAACTCCTCGATGTGGCTGAATGTGAACTTACTGAGAAAGCGGACGTTTCATTAGTTGTTGGAAACGTTGTTGTATTTTTTATGGGAGGCCTGTTGATGTCTTCATGGGCTTGGACCTCCGCTTCACTCAGAACCTGGACGAGATACGTTAAAAGGTTCGATTGTACTTTCACATTGTAAAAGTTACTTTATAGGGTTCTCATAGGTGTTCAGTAAGTTGTGCTAATGTTTAAATTATTACACATTCTTATTCTGGTACGATTTCAGGAGATGTGATTCGGATGAATCAGATGGCGCCCAACCTCATATGCAAAAACATCGTTTGATCTCTCAAGCTTTTTCTAAGCGACATCAGTTACCTGCTAAAGGACGACTGAGTTTAAGTCTTCAAAGTACACACGACGATCCAATGGGATTCAACAAATTACTGGATCCCACTCACCTATGTAAAAATGACTTGGAACAATCACAGCAGCTAAACCATACTGGAACTGGAACTGATGCGGATGACATAAACAGCGAATGGGCTGCACATCTACCACACCTACTGTCTCGGAGAGGAGCGCTGGTGCCACCTCATTCCTCTAACTCAGTGTCGTGTGTGTCGGAGGACTCGCGACGCCCTTCGTGTGACTCAAATATGTCGGAAATAGCTGCTCGAAATCTTCAGAGTTCCGGCTCAATTTATGACAGAAGTGTTTACAAGAAGTAAGTTGCGTTGATGTAATTTACATCTAGTTTTCAATAGCACTACCCGACCCTTAACATTTCTATTTGTGATTCAGGAGTAGAAGGGACCATTGGTTTCGTATGTCAAAACGAAGCAGAAGCGGAAAAGTGTGGGGCTATCCGTGGCGTCGAGGTAACGGTGGAAGCTCATCATCTTTAGAAAGCAATGGTGGTTCTCAGGTATGCTTTTATGCTTAGATTGATGTACAAGAACCGTGTTTAGGTTAGGTTAGTTTCTTTTTACGTGTGATTTGATTCATAGTGTTGCTATGTTTGTTTTGTTTAATTGTAGATTCTGCCAGCAATAACCGCATTAATTGACAAGAAACTAAAGTTGAATGGGGAGGAACCTCAAGGATTTCAAATACAAAATAATTTGCAGTCTGCAATGAAGCCACCAGCAAAGATCTACGTGACGAATTGCGAAACTCAAACCAGTTTTGAAAAACTGCCTACTTTCCAAGAACCCGGAAAGCAGAATTTTTCCAATACATTATCAGTAGACAAAGCTACTCAATCGAGCTTGGTAAGCTTACATGAGATTGGAACTCAAACTAAGAAATCTGCAACGAAAAAGAAGGAAAAGGACAAAAAAGATAAATCAAAAAAAGATGGAAAGGAAACCGACTGCCAGACAGATAAAAACCTTTCTGAAGAAGTTGAAGATCCAGTCCTTAAGTTACTTTCACCAATTTGAACTCAAGACTCTTGAAGATATTATTAGTTAGCAATAAGAACAAGTACTCCGTGCCATTACTACGTCTAAGCTCTTTTCGCTGTATTCATTACCTATATTATCGCTTTGTGCCTGGTTGTAAGAGATTATTTACGTGCGTCCATGAGAAAGCCTGTATTCTTAAGTGTTTTTATACGGTGATCCAATCAATGGGACTTCAGTGTATACAGTCTGGAGTCTACGACTGATAATGAGAATCTCACTTGCCTTGTAAGATGACTGTTTTGTTAAGTGCATTTATAATATTTATGTATTACTACCGTGGTATTACTTTGTTTTAGATTTTTGATCTTACATTTGATGTAATCAAATCAGTAATCACATTCACAAGTATTAGTGTTATAAAATCAAGTTATACACGAAACAGCTAAATGTAAGTTTTGAGTCTCCAGAGTAGATCTGAAAATGTAAAAAGTTATTAGGTAAACTAATAGCGGTAAGTACGTATCATATGCATTTGACAATCTATGTAGCTGGTTTTGGATACATGACAATTTAAAAGTTCGAAATCAAGTTTGTATTGTAGGACTAACGATAAGTAAGTAGTTTAGAAGTTACTTCTAGTATTAATCAGAATCTTAAGTTTTATTGTTTTGTACATATCGCAATGAATAAATATTCTAACGGAATCGTAAATCATTTATAAGTTTACACTGTTATGACACAGAATGGGAATATGGGAAACAACTAACAGTTTAAGTTTTTGGACAACCATAATGACATGTTTTAAAGCTTGTCGCATTGGAAGTAGTTATCATGTTTTGCCTGTGTAATCTTATTGTATGTAATACAACTCATATAGTTTGAATGCTACATTGGAATTCCTGCTTTAGAAAAAGTACTTGACTTAGCATATCAGTTCAAAAATTAACCCATGCTGTGCTACGAATTGCTCGTTCGTAGTTGCGGTTCGTAAAAACTGGAATGTACTAACTATAAACTTTAAAACATCAACAATACCATTTCGCCACGATGACACACTTATATGGCAGTAAGAACTTGAGCATTACGCCTGCATATGAACTGAAAAAGTGTCACGGATCTCTTTAAGAATAAACGACAGGATAAGGATATATGTATATGAGGAGTAACCAAATATAAAACCACTAAGAATGAACCTGAAGTACAGTATAACAAAACACTATCATTGCACCATTTGCTTAAAGCTATAATTACAACGTGATAATATGAAACTGGATCTTTCTGCAAGCTTATGTAAGCTTGGCCTTCTTCTTTCACCTTTCCAGCATTCTTGGCTTTCGTCCCATTTGCTTTCCCACAAACTGATTTGGCATCCTCAGAACCTGAAACAAGTAACGAATATTAATGAAGCGCATACACACACAGGTAATAATAAATTAAGCTGATCAACTATCGAAAATTTTCAAAAAGATTGATTTCAATTTCCTTACCCCATCTCCACTTATTCAGTTTCTCTCCCAAAAAGTAGAATCCAATGATAGACAAACAGCAAGTACCAAAGAAAACTCCTCGTTGAGCATTATTCAACACCTCCAAAATGGGGTATGGCCAAACACCCCCAACATAGAAAACCCAGGTTATCCTAGCCAATATAAGAAGACACAAGTTTCATTAAAATCTCTTAAACAAAATGGACTTTGTGGAACACAAACAGAACACTCAAAGCAAATGGCCTGTCAAAAATGGTTTGATAACGTAACATTTCATGTACCAAGATAAGTAGATAGCCACTCCTCCAGTCAGAATTGGAACCCCTAATAAGGAGCGTGGATATTCACGGCATATTAAAATGCTTTCACATAATACAAATAATGGAGGAGCAGAATGAACTGCATGGTTTAACCAAAGAGGAAAAAATGTGTCTAACAAAACTGGAAACACAAGTTCTCTGTCCAAGATGAACATTACCCAAAAGGTAACACCTACGAACTTCACGTTAAAATGAGTAACAAAAACAAAACAAACATGTTAGATGCGCAAAATTACAACCCAATTTCTAAGTTTGGAAAAGTCANTAACACCTACGAACTTCACGTTAAAATGAGTAACAAAAACAAAACAAACATGTTAGATGCGCAAAATTACAACCCAATTTCTAAGTTTGGAAAAGTCATAAAAAGAATGAAAGCAGGTGAAAGTACTTTAAAGATTTAGTTTTTTGTGATATAACGAATTCCCGATCAGGGGTTAATTAATATACCATCAACCATAGAATAGGTACTTAAAGAAGAAGTTACTAGTAGTTGTTAGTATTACGTTTTAAAACATTGATGAACCATGATACCACAATATATTTGAAGACAAAAGATGCGTTTAACAAAGAAAAGAGAAAGTGAAAGTACCACATTAGTATTTCTTACCATGACAGATAAGTCAAGCTGAAAGCCACATTTGCAATTAAAGAGCATGTGCGGGTAGGTTGCACTTTCGGAACTGTCAACAATTCTAACAGCATAAACGCTACCGGACCTGTATGCACGGCCTGATTGAGCCAAGCTGGATAAAACTCATCCATATCTTTTGGGAATACAAGAGCCCGATCAAGAGCGTAGAGACCCCAGAAAGACGCTGATACGAACTGTTTGAACAGGAAAAGAAAGAGGCAGCTCAGTATCATAAGAAACATTAACCTTAGTAAATAGTAAAAGGTAAGAATTTCGTAATCTAATCAGCATGCGCTACAAAGTTATTATACAACGTAAAAGCTAGTAGTTCTTTCGATAAGTTATAAAAAGAATTTAAGAATCGTTAAGCAGATAAACTACATCCTGCCATATTTCTGTCTGTGTACTGTGGGTGAAATCGAATGTGCAGTAAAATGTGCAACAAAGACTTTACGTACATGAAAGTGAAAGCAATGCTTTCTAAGTAAAACTAAAATCAAATATGTGCAGTCCATACCAATCCAACTGGGAATGCCCAACTGGCGAATAACCCATCTCGGAAGCGCTGTAAAGAGGACTGACGCTTTGAAGCGACCTCACTTGATCCAAACAAATCATTGGCCAATGCAACTGAATGGTACACCAATTGCAGAACCTATGCATTAAAAAAACATTATCAACTCATTAAAATAACAAAGGAATTTTACAATAAATATGATTAAATATAAAGAAAAGCATATCACAGGCAGTGAGGTAATCACTTACTATATCCCAAACAGTTAAATACTTCCACTTTCCAGGGAAAGCTTGCATGGCTGAAAATGTCGCACTAACTTGCCAGGTGAGCAGGTAAATGAACGTGAAAAAGGTCATAGTAAAGTGCGTAGCCGAAGCACGCTACTCCGGACGCGTGAATTAAAACACTAAGCATTTTGAATGTAAAATATATTTGAAGACAAAAAAATTATTGTTCACTGGCAATTAGAATGGTCTATATGAGATCGGAATAGCGGAAATAAAACATCAAAGACGTCTGTAGACTGGGATGTGCTTCCTCTGAGACTCACTTCAATAATAATTTCCCAAAGTGTGGTCGCATTATCGCACCTGTGAATTTAAAAGGAAACACCGGTCGTCTTTAAATGTACTTTGGAACTTCATCCAGACTCGTTTGGCGATAAGGATAAGGATGAACCAAACCCCTATTCTTTGTCAAAGTCAAACACTGCATTCTGCATGGCATATATCATTATGCTTTTTACTTTACAAGTATGAGTGTTTGGTTTACTAATTGAAATAAGTATGAAGTACTACTACTGTGATATGGTACAGCCGGTACAGCTATGATATGAGGACTCTTTCTCTATACTCTTACTCTTAGGTCTTCTGTATTACGATGGAATGGATGGACTATGGAATTTAAAAAATAACATGATATGAATGTTGCATGATTGTGATGTGAATTGTGATGTACTGATGTTATCAAAGAAAGATAAATGCAATGAAAACAAGTTACATGGGAAAGTGAGCATAGGGATTTTTTGTTGAAGTTGTTGAGTTTCATACAGCAGGCTATGAAATGAAAATGCAATACACATGAAATTGCAGTAATCATACAATCATTCCAGTTGGCAGCTAGTAATGTATCCAGTATCCATGTCCATATGTAATGCATTAATTAATTAATTTAACATGCAGTGGTTAAAACTGAAACTAAATGGGTGATTTTACTTCAATTGCACTTGCTATTCAGTCAGCAATTTTAAATGCGAAACCCTATGCAATGGTATTTCGTATTGTAGGTAGATAGTAGATGGTCGAGGGTAGAGAATAAGAGAATAATTACGCATTAAAAACTAAAATGAAAATTACATGATCTACCAAGTTCTTTCTTTCAAATCTAGATAGGTGCTGACACTTATAAACTTTCTTTCAAGTACTTGATTGCTTGTGCATTTTATGGCTATTACTTTTAACATGTGCAATGAAATTCGTTCGATTATGACCTTCAACAGCCCAGTGGCCACGGCCACGTCTTCAGTGTTTCGAGACGTAAAACGCCATGTAATGGCAGTGATGAGTGACAACGACAACCTAAGTCCTAAATTATGATTATTTGTTTGACTATTCAGCTACTCATTCCAATCACAAGAAAGAAACCTTTCACATTTCATCCCCTCATTTAAAAATCAATCTTCTTCAAATTCAAAAATACTCCTTTTTCGCCAGCTCTTCCGCACAACATATATCATGTCTGACAGGAAAAATGAAGCACAAGGTCAATGATGATTACATAATGTATATCCTCTAATCCATTCAAAAAATAAGACATTTAAATCACGATTTTATGCGTTTCTGTGCTTCGTATAAAAGTGGAAGATTCTTCAATTTACTTCCTTGTCGTCTCGTGCTGAACTTGCCGAAAGAAGTTTTCCCACGATACAGTGATCGTATAATCCATAAAAACTATCTTAAATCTTAATATTGAGCGATGTGTGAATCTTTGTCTGCAAGGACGACGAATAATTGTCTAACACGTAAACATATTCATGCTATGCTATATTTCTATACAACCTGAATAAATATGCATCATAGTTTTTTGTCGGAACGTATTATGCCATATTATGCCGATGATATGCATAATGCGTATCTCCAACTGGATAACCACTATAAAGATTCACAAAATATGAAATATGCGGCCTGGGACCGAACACTTTTAGCCGAAATCAATAGAAGCTTTCGAAAGTTGAATGATTTCCGGTTTAGAATGAAATTATTTAATTAGTGATTGGTGTGGATGGATTTACTACGAACGAATGTGTTATCATAAAGGCATATATATGCATATAAATATAAATTGCGGTTTATATCTATGTGTATTATAGTTATTATAAGCTAAGCCATTGTTTTCGTTCTAAACGGATTTAATTTACATGTAAATATCCTAAAGGGTTTTCACCAAAAGACACAAGATATCAAAAAAGCGAAGCAACCTTCTCACCTCTCGTAGCTCTCTCGTGTCGCAGAATCCCTCAAGGCTCAATCAATCCTTCCAAACGAATCACCAGACTAGCACACAAAAGACCAATACTGAAACCCTTACAAATTAAAACTGACTGAACTAATGCCGCAGAAACAGATGAAAATCAGATGAATCACTTTCATGCAAAAGTGATGCACTACCAATAATGCAACTCCTTTGCTGGTTTAAGATATGCACGGCGCACGGATGACAGATACGAGCTGATGAGATAATATTATCATGAATCTTTCTATAGCTATAGCTTCAAATTGATCAGTAACACAACTAGGAAGTTTTTTTGACTCACCGAATCTATGTCACGTCAGCTGTGTTGTTTTAGTTGTTAGTACACGTATTACATAAGTTTTTTTTGGCGTTTCCACACGATAGGTTAACATAAAACTTCACCACATCACTGCATTCTTCGTCTCACTCTTTTGACTTTCTGACAAAACTGCATAATAGCCTGCAATGCAATTGGCAAAGGGACGAACCTTTCATTCAATTTAGGATTTTTTGGTTGATTCGTGTAAACCTCTAGCCTCGATAAACAATAAACTAGATTTTAGTTCTAATACTGAAGAAGTGTGATCCCTGTCTTCTGTCTGTACTATGACGTTTAGTGTTTTAGCGACTGGTCATCATATCATGTGGAACTTTGCTGGGGGTTCAACTTAATTGGCTTGATTTGTACTGTTATGTTACGTTCACATGCATGTACTTGTAAAGATGTTTTTGCAGGCAGCATTTCAATCGATTTTTACCCTTTCGCATCCATTTCCTTTCCTAGAAGCGTATAGAAAATTGAGCCGTCCACGAACAAAATTGCAACTGTGTCTTCTGTGCATAAAATGCCGTGCATTCAGTACGGAATCCGTACTACGGATGCAAATATATATTATGTTTTTTGTTATGAATAGTGTAATAACACGTACATTTAGTTTGGGATATGATGTAGACAGATAGAACACACACGTCTATATTTTATGCTTTATAACCTGATTTTTATATATACTCACAACTCTTGCAAGTTGCAAAAAATCATGCATTCAGCATCACGTAACTTGCAAGTCAAGTCACACAGTAAAGAGCAAAAAGCACCCAAAAGTCAAAAACACTCAAAGAAGAGAAGTGTCAGAAAGTCAGCATATCAGGAAAGTTGAACCTTAACCAACTTGCAAGTCAAGTCACACAGTAAAGAGCAAAAAGCACCCAAAAGTCAAAAACACTCAAAAGAAGAGAAGTGTCAGAAAGTCAGCATATCAGGAAAGTTGAACCTTAACCACTTCTTGTAGGAAATGTTGAATGTTATGCATAGTAAAGCGTAGCATCTGGTCTGGTCATCCGCACCTTAAACATGAAATATGTGTATTGTCTATATATTTGTCCATTTATACCTTTGGTGATCATGATCATCATTAGGAGAATAGAGCATATAATAACATGCTTTTCAAGCTTTTCATGCATAAAACTTTTGTTGAAAAACATAAAAAAGTAGTTTTGATCTTGGATATGTTGATTCTCAAGTCACCCCTATGTACACCCTTCTTATGTATATTTGTTGGATTGAGATATTCATAGGAATAGGAAGAGTTTACATATACCCAATACAGAAGTATGATACTGTAGTATACCATAGTATGTAAATGTACGGATAATACTGTACTGTACATGTTCTTATGTTTTCTTGGTTTTTTAGTGAGATCTATAGCGGCTTCACGAAAAAGCGGGAGCGATCCTAATGTACTAAAAGCACCTTATAAATGTACACATGGGTATACCTAAGCATAAAATGGGAAAAGCTCTTTTACAACAAAAGAACAAAGAATTTGACAGAGTGTGTGTGGAAAAGTTCCGAATGAATGATCAGATCAGTCTTCTTGTGTGATCGTATTTAGTAGCGAGTGTGATACAGTTTCTCACTAATCTTTAAAGATTGAAGATAGTTTTGAAGTATTTTTGTTGTAGACAGAGTCAAAAGTTGAAGTTTGTTAAGCTCGTACCAGGTTTTGACATTTGAAGGTAAGCAGTGTTTCAAACTTATAAAATAAAAACAATACTGAACATACAATATAGGCAAAGGAGATTATTTTATTTTCGGCGAAGGCAGAGAAGCATAAATTTGCCTCCCTGACCATTTTGATTATCAAATTGTTATTGGTGAATGTCTTAATCAAGCAAATGATATGATTTATACCCATAAAAGTTTTACGTCTGATATGATTTTAATAAGTTTTCTTTGTTGTCGGCACAGATTTTATAGTTTGCATCCGTTATCCGGTAACAATACCCAAGGTTCACTGTTGACCGTACTGTCAACTGTACGAAAGTAACTGTTGCTGGACTCTACAAAACAATAATAGCAATCATGGATGACGATCAAACTAGGCTTCAGTTGGACATCCAGAGGGAGTATGTGGAGTTTAATTGATGACACCGTAAGTTTTCTTCATTTTACAAATTCTGATTCTGATTTTGACTTACTATGGACTAATATGTCAGTCAAGTTGTGCGCGAGTGAGTACAAAGTAAAATTATGTATAAAGCAAGTGTGGACTTTCATATTTTTATATCTATATTTTTGTAGAATGACCAAGGGATTTACATCGAGAAAATTAAGGATATGGTGCGGAAGGGATCCCAACGACTTATGATCAGCATCAATGATTTGCGTAAACGTTTCCCTACAAGGTGCAATCGGTGAGTGATCCTTTCCTTTTATTAATCTGACTTTTCAGTAGATCTAAGAGACTCTCTTATTTGTCTGATGAGTTTTTATTAAGCAACTAAGCAAACTCTTAAATAGTAATATTGAATCAGTTGAATGTCATATTTTTCATTTATATTCAAGGTTATTGGAAAATGGGTTTGATGAAATTCCCATCGCTATGAAAGCAGTTCGGGAAGTTGTTGCAACAGTGGACTCTGAATACGCTAAATCTCATGACGAAATTTTACGTTGGATTCGAAGGAAGTTTTGGAGCTAAGCATGTGACACCTCGAAGCTTGACCTCAAGACATCTTGGAAATACTGTGTGCATCGAGGGAATTGTCACAAAAACTTCCACCATTAGACCCAAAGTTGTACGTAGTGTTCACTACTGCCCTGCCACGAAGAAATCAATGGAAAGAAAATATAATGACGTCACCAGCTTTGATGTATTCCCGTCTGTGAACATTTACCCCACGAAGGATGATGACGGCAATTTGTTGGAAACTGAGTATGGGTTGTCTAAATACCGAGATCATCAAACCCTAACCATTCAGGAGATGCCTGAGAAAGCCCCAACAGGACAGCTTCCTAGATCTGTTGATATCTTTTTGGATAATGATTTGGTAGATTTGTGTAAAGCTGGTGATAGGGTGTTGATTGTTGGAGTTTACCGTAGTCTTCCTGGGAAGCAGGGTGGATTTACTACCGGTATATTCAGGTATGAATCCAAAAACACTTACGTTATTGCTGACACATAACTAAGTTTCGGAGAGTAATTCAATGGTACAATTTGAATCATTTTAGGACTATGGTGCTTGGGAATTCCGTCACAAAGTTATCCAAGGATGCTAATATGACCATTAATGTGGATGATGTTAAGGAATGCAAGAAATTCTCGAAAACTACTAATCCATTTGATGTGCTAGCGAAGTCCTTAGCACCCACGATTTATGGTCACGAGCAAATTAAAAAAGCTGTTCTTTGTCTTTTACTTGGAGGAGTGGAGAAAGTACTTCCCAACGGCACACGACTTCGAGGTGACATCAACGTTTTGCTCATCGGAGATCCCAGTGTTGCCAAATCCCAAATGCTGAGATATGTTGCTAATGTGGCTCCCAGGGTGGTAATGACAACTGGCCGGGGCTCATCTGGTGTTGGTTTGACTGCTGCCGTCACTACTGATATGGAAACTGGAGATAGACGCTTGGAAGCTGGTGCGATGGTCTTAGCTGATCGTGGAATCGTTTGTATCGACGAGTTTGACAAAATGAGTGATGCCGACAGAACATCTATTCATGAAGTTATGGAACAAGGTCGAGTGACCATTTCCAAGGCTGGAATTCACGCAAGATTAAATGCCAGAACTGCTGTGCTTGCGGCTGCAAATCCTGTTTACGGAAGGGTAATGCTTGTTTTTGTCTAATTAAATTAATTAATTTTAGCGTGTTATTAATTTATTCCTTTGTATTTACTCAGTATGATCAATACAAGTCACCAATGGAAAATATTGGACTTCAAGACTCCTTGTTGTCTCGTTTCGATTTACTGTTTACGGTACTTGATGAGGTTGATCAGGAAAAGGATAGAACCATTGCCGATCACGTTCTTCGTATACATCGTTATAGGTTAGCTAGTTACAAAATTAAATGTCCATTACAAAGAATTGTGGGGTGATCGGTTATTGCAGCTATAAACTTTTAATGTGTCCACCAGAAATCCTGGTGAGCAAGACGGTGAAGCGACACCACTATTTCAAAATGATCAGACACTTAGCACTGCTGATCTTGAAGAAGAACAAAGAAAGGGCAATGAAAAAACGTCTACTTATGAAAAACATGATCCTCTACTTCATGGACGTCGTGGAAGAAGGTAGTTGAAACACACGATAAGAATATTTTTGTTTTTAAACACGGTTGATATGTATATATGTATATAAAAGTTAAAAAGTTATGTTATAAGTATAAGAATGATGCTTAATTTGATATTTATCAATCACAGGGATAAACTGCTCTCAATGGAATTTATGAAGAAGTACATCCACATTGCCAAGTGTATTAAGCCAGTTCTCTCATCTGAAGCTTCCCGTGTGATTGCTGATGAGTACACGAAGCTTCGTCAAAAAGATTCTGATAGCCCTGGCATGGGTCGCACGCAACCAATAACTGCTCGAACATTAGAAACATTAATTCGTCTTTCAACTGCACATGCGAAGGCCCGAATGTCCAAACTAATAACGAGGGAGGATGCGCAAAATGCAATCGACTTGATTCATTATGCTGTTTTCCGAAAGGTTATAGAAAAAGAAAAAAAGCGAAGGCGTGCAGGAAATGAAAGTGATGATGACGACGGTGCGGGAGGGGATTCAGGAAATGAAGATGGCAATGATGATGAAAATACGACTGGCTCACAAAGGCCAAAGCGTAGCAGGCAGCAGCCAACAGATTCAGGGGACCAATATGACCTCGAAAATAATACAGAAGAAGCAGTTGGAACTTTGAAGGAGCTGAGAAGAGCAGCAAATAGGCAGGCCGGACAACCGGATTCTGAAGAGATGGAAACGGAGGACAGTGAACAACCTTCTGGAACGATTTCTGACAGCAGGTAAATTAGTAATGGTTACTTTTGCTTGCTCATGACCTTACAGATTAATCAAGTGTTAATGGGAGTGTTTTTTTGCCGTTGTAGGTATACATTATTTAAGCAACGTTTGGCTACCATGTTTTCCAATGAAAGGGCAGAATCCATCCCAATCTCCTCGATTGTTGAACACATGCAGGAACATGAGTTTGGAGAGGACGAAGTGGAGGCTGGTATTGCTAAAATGAATACGGAAGGAAAGGTTGTCTACAGTGAAGGAATTGTATTCATCATTTAAAAAATACATGACCATGACTAACTACGAACTACCTTTTGCCTGCATTTTCGGTTTTTTATGTTTAGTGTTACGAATCTGTACATGTTTCATTGTACTTTGTAAATATCATACAAGTTTTAATTAAATCTGACTTCTTAATTTTCAAAACCTGGAATTATATGTGTATGTAGGTACTTTTACTTCCCTCTAATTATGAAATGGAGACATTTCATAAAGCATTTGAAGCATTTATAAATTCAGCCTTAAAGTTATAAATTTTGACTTGTTCTGGAACTTGAATGAGGAATCTAAAATGCTTGAAGTTTAGCATAATATGCATATACGAGGTAATATGTAATATGATAGAAGATAAAAGATTTGTTTGCAATTCTAACAAGAAATGTAAGCCTTTTAGGGATAATCTACTGAAAGCTTGTATTCTGTCAACTTATTAAATTTTTAAACATTGTTTTCTGATTGACAGTTGGTCATTTAGTACATTTGAACTTATGACTCCACACAATAAAAGGTCACAATAAGCGCGAAAGCCATTCCCCTGTGACCAGCTTATGATTCTGTATGAGAATCAAAGAAAAAGATTTTTTTGCCATTTAAAATGCATGTAATATCCCAATGCACCTTGATCACTATGGGAAACTGGCGAGATATGGGTTACAATATGTACGGACAAGGAAAGGCTTTTGGAACGAAGAGTCACTTTTTTTCACCTGCCCCCAATTTGCCCCCAATTTTATATTTCAGCTACCAAAATGTAAT